>CAHIKZ030000635.1:117500-200000 GCA_903632075.3 Acanthosepion pharaonis
GTGTATCTGTGGGAGTGGGAAACAAGTGTGAGAGGGAAATGTATGAAAGCTCTAGAGAGAGGGCGTAACAGAAGAAAGAAGAGCAGGAAGGCCTAAAGGTGAAAGTGTGGATTAAAATTTATCAGAGAGAAGTTTTAAAGAGAGGAGTTAAATAACGGTTTAAATGAGTGAGATACAGATAAATATGACACCGGAAACGTGTGTATACATTTGTGGTGACACTACTCACAATAAAGAACGATATGATCTAAACTTAAAATCTAGAAGACGAGAGAGAGAGAGAGAGTTAAAAAAAAATAGATGGTGGGGAACTAAATACTAAGGACATTTATAAGAGAACCGATGTGTAATCAAGAAAATTTGACAAAGCAAGTAATATCACCTACAAGTTACAAATTGAACATAAACATATAAAAATTAACGAATATATTATCTCGTGAGCACTTACTATTTATATGCCCAGTAACGCATACGCAGATACACACATACACAACAACATATCTATATTTACTCGCACATACATACATATGTGTGTATATATATATATATATATATATATATATATATATATCGATTCACATACATTCACGCATACATATACACACATATACACCTAGACATACACATATGTGCACATAAACATATATACATAAAACCTTATACAAAGTCTAACAAATAAAAATTATATAACCAAGTTATATTTCCAATTTGAAGTTATCCGTTCGTCATACCTGAACAATTTCATAAAAACAAATGCTAACACTACTACAATATATATATATATATATATATATATATATATATATACAGAAATGTGAGAAAGAACAAATAGATTAAAACTCCACAGTTCTAATCGTACTTTTTTTAAAAAAGTGCTCAATACAAAGTAGAGTAAAATGTTATTATTATATTTTTATTATAAAAGGTTTTACAAAAACATTTTTAAGTCGGTACACAAAAGCTTTCATATTTAAATACTACGATTGAACTTCCTCAAGTGATGGTAGGCAACTGGATATAAAATGATTTCTTAGAAAAATTTTTGCATTTTTATTTTTAATCCGACACATTTTATTCCTCAGACCCTATATTTAGTGGATGCCCATATCTGAGTAGACTTTCGGTCTACTTATTAAACAATGAAAAATATGGGCTCTCAGTCAAGATTCGAATCTGCGTTACCCTTGGCAGTGAAGACCGTCATTAGATCCGACGTACTCGGCCCCAGAGTCGATCAAGCATAGTTGAATAGTGCCTTATAAACACAAGTCTTTCTCATTCTCTCGAAATATTTATATCTGCTCAGTTTTGTATCCTAATGTAAACAAGGCAATTTCTAAGGAAGTGAGGGATTTTTAGGAATTAATCCGACAGATTTCATTACACAAACATTGTTTTAGTGGAGACCATATTTGAGAAAACTCTCCGTTTATTTATTAAAAAGAATATTTATTTATTTTAACTGTGAAATGTTATCGACTAATTAATTTTTAACTTCTTCAAGTCTAGAGTTATCTTTCCTGAATAGCGCCAAGACCTTCAATTTTACCCTTTCTTACTCTAATACAACATCGCACCGTATCCCTCTACATTGAGTGGCACTTGTGCTCTGTAATGGGTGAATATTAGTTATATATATATATATATATATATATATATATATATATATATATATATATATATATATATATCCCATGTCCCAGCGTTGCCCGTGCTTGATTCAAAAAATCGTACGACGCACACAGCAATCGCTATCACTTGACTTAAAATATTTTTGCCTTTAAATGAGTGCCCTTTGCTGTGCTGATCTTACTTCTTGCCTATCTCACACTGCGAATTTTTTCTAAGCTCTATACTAAACATTAAATCTATTACGAAAAAATAACTAAACAAAATCAACACAAAACGATCAGCTTTAAAAAAGGACTCGTAACTGGAAAAACCCAATGAAAAGAGAATGTTAACAACAAATACATTTTCACATCCAACCCAGTTCTACGGAATCAGAATCAACGTTGAGTTTAAGCAAGCCAATTGGAGTAAAGTGCCATGCAGATTTAAATTTTTCCCCCTTGTGACGAATGCAGCCATCGATTTTTTTTGCATGCTAGTTAACATTCGTGTTAGTCAGCTGTTGGCTCTCACACAGCCCAATAGAATCTTCCTGCCTATTCGTGGCAGCCAGCTATTGGCTCTTACTCTGGCCAGTAGAAAATGGCCGCAAACTACATGAAAATTGGCGTAGAAGCATAAAAAAAAATCGATTATTTCCACTATCGATGGGAGAAATGCAACGTCGGTCTTGACCTTCCCGCTAACTTGTAAATTTGGGTGCAAATCCGTCGAAAATTGCGCACGTGCATTCGTAACACACACACACACACACACACACACATATATATATATATATATATATATATATATATATATATATATACTTAGTTGTATGGATGTGAGTTTGTAACCTTGGGTTTCACGGTTTTGAGATCCTCTTTTGCGAGAAAAATATATGATAAATATATGATAAATATATATAGTTTTAGGTTATTCAATATTTATGGATTTCAGTGATCAGTATCAGGAATAGAGACCATGTAAATAAAAAAGGGAACATTGAAGTCAACACCCAGAGGCGACAGTCTGTTTCATGCTTAAACACAATCCTCAGGCCATGGTCTGGTTGTTGACTTCAATATACACTTTTATACTTATATATTTATATATACATATATACACACACACTCACTCACAAATACACACACACGCATATATATTATTATGTTTTTTATCTATTCTCGGGCGGTGTGAAAAAAACAGATAATACAATTTGTAAATAAAAACTATTAGACAAATCGATATCATGGAAAAAAATATTCAGTGAAAAAAAAAAGACTAAAAACATCCGCACTGTATGAAACTTATCAACCAGTACTGCAATGTCTAACTACCCCCCTCCCCGCCGACCGAAAAAATTAGCCGACTGAAGTTGAAACGTAAAATTAAGAACCAGAACCTATCTACCTAGGTTTCACCTAACGGATCATCAGGATAATATATATATATATATATATATATATATATATATATATATATATATATATAAAATTAGTAGAGCAAATCTATAATCCATTAAGAACAAGAACCTATCTACCTAGGTTTCACCTAAAGGATCATCAGGATAATTGATGATATATATATATATATATATATGGTTTTGAACTACTCCATATTTATGGGTAAAGTTGATCTATATCAGGGACTGTATGTAAATATAAATATGGACAGTGAGGTAAACATTATGTGGTAACACTTTGTTTCATGTTTGAACGCAATCTTTACTCAATTTTATATGATGTTCAATGGGACATTATGTATAGCAGTTTCAAGTATGACTGCTTTATTCTCCTATCCTAACTGGGTCAGATTTTTCTAAAGGCATAACAGAATTTTTAGCTATTGTATAGTGCTGTTTGTCAACTATTAACTTTTAACTCCTTTTTTATTAGTCATTACTAAGGGTAATTTATTTTTGTTTCATTAATTATTTATTGTTTATTGTTATTAAATTTACTTATGCGTGCATTCGTATGTTAATTTGTGTATTATTTATTTACTTTATCTATTTAGCATTTTATTTATTTATTTCCTTTAGCAGGCTTATTATCTTATTTGTGTGTTTAGTTTAAAGAATTGGCTTTGTCTGAACTCTGTTACACTATCTGCTTTGTATATATAATATATATTTGCATTTTTCTTGATGATTTACAAGGAATTCGTTTTTAGTTTTGCGATTTTTAGTAAAGTAGTAAAATTAATTTTCGGGTCTTCATTTTCAGATAAGTTCTGATCGTTTGTTGTGTAATTTGTGTTGATCTGGAAAGGTGATTATATCTATTTTCTCCTCCAAAGTTTACATATTTAGGATTAATTGTTGTAGGTTGGCGCTATTTTCCTTATTTTCTGTTTTCAGTGTTCTCTAGTTACGCCACTATGTTTTCTTCGTCATCTGCTGTTTATACAGTGCCTTCGCATATTATATTTCTTTTTTCAGGCTATTTCCGTTTAGAAAACATCCATGTTTGCTTTTGCACTTAAAGGTGAGTTTGGTTTGTGCAGATGACTTTTTGGATATATATATATATATATATATATATATATATATATATATATATATAACATAAGTCAACACTTTAGAAGCGACAGTCTGTTTCATACAGACGCAATCGTCAGGCTTGACGATTGCATCTAGCATGAAACAGACTGTAGCCTCTAAGTGTTGACTTCTATGTTTACTTTATATTTACACACACTCTATCTCTGATATTGAGAACTTTATCCCATAAATATAGTACATCTTAAGACCATATATATATATATATATATATATATATATATATATATATATATATATATATATGCATGTGTGTGAGTCTGTATGTTTCAGATATAACAAAATATATCTGAAGAAGTACAAATGAATAAAGATAAAATAAATATAAAATATAAATAAATTATAAATCTCCCTCCCGGATTTTTTTCAAACATCTCCATTCCTGTAAGAATAACTCCTTTTCGCAAGTCAACATACATCACGACAAAAATGATAAAAAAAATAAATAATAAAACGGTTAAATTCATATCCTCCTATAATTTAAAATACATAATAAATAAAATTATCCAATACTAAAATGATTCAAATATTTTTTGCATGAAAAAAATCATCATTTACTTACTTTCGTTTATTAGACATTAAATTACGTCACATAGCAACACCCCATAGTTTACCTCGAATTTTCTTTTAAACATACATGTTTAAAGAAATTTGAAAAAACTAACAATAATTTTACATTTGTTTATAAATACTTTAGCAACAAACACACACACACATATATATATATATATACATACATATATATATATATATATATATATATATATATATATATATATATATATATATATATATATAATTATTTACCTGAAAATTATAACACAAGTATGTTTTAAATTCACTACAAAAATAACCATTTCGTTTCAATACTTCTGATGTGTTATCAAGTGATTCAACACCATCACTTGATAAAACGCCAGAAGTGTTGAAACGAAATGGTTATTTTTGTAGTGATTTTATAACATATTTATGTTATCATTTTCGCATAAATAATTATATTTGCTCTACTCTGTATTGAGCACTCTTTTAAGAATATTATTTGTTGGTTATTGGAATTTATTCATTATACACCAATCTTATACTTGATATATATATATATATATATATATATATATATATATATATATATATATATATATTATCTAAGGTAGAATAAAGTTTAAAACAATCATCATTAATGCTTCTAAACAAAGCAAGATGCATTTACTGTAATTCTTTTCATGATTCGATATTTTTTTTCAGTGAGATTCACCCTGTAGAAGTCTCTGGGGCAACTCGAGGTAGAGGGTTATATTAAGAGGCAATTTATATGAATAGGATGGGAAGATAACTCTAGACTTGAACAGATTTAAGATTGTAGTGATCGGGAAACATCCTCTTGTGAGCTCGTTCCACAAACCAGTCATTCGCGGGAAGAATCCCTTCGAATGGAACTTACTTCACGCCGATGGAACACGGACGTAATGTGAGTAGTTTGCAACAGTGTGCGTGCCATGACGGGTGCTAGCCGCGAGTGTTAGAACTGGCTGAATCAAGGAATGTGGTTCAATCGAGCACTTTCCATGGAAGTAGCGACAGAACAGTAAAAGGCTTAATGCATCCCGCCTGTGAGAGTGAATATAATGTGGAAAATAATTTATCACCCACAAGGGCTCGGAGACGCTTTTGAAATCTGTCGAGATTGGAAAGTGAGAACTGAGCAGAGTCGGTCTAAATATGACAATGGTACTCCATTTTAGTATTGTCAACAAATTCTAATATCAAATATCCTCCGTATTCATTCTCTGTTCATTTTCCAAACATCGTTATGTAAATTTAGCATTTATTGAAAAAGGAGTTTGGGTTATTCTTGGCAGTGTTTATACATATATCAAATATGTGGTGCAGTTCAAATTATATAAAATGAATCATTCATACAAAAAGTATATTAGTAAAGTTAATGATATAAAATGGTGAAATACCTTCGCTAACAACATTTGAAAGATGCATTAACCTACCAACCACTCGATTAATGTTATGATCTTTGTCTTTTTTTTTTTAATTATAAGCTGTATAAGGTCTTTCTTAAATACGTAACCTGAATTTTACCAAAAATAAAATAATTTCCATGTCTGAAGATGACTGAATGTACAGTCGAAAGTACTTGCGTATTAAGAATGATCTTAATGCATCTTTCAAATGTTGTTACAAAAGGGATTTCGCCATTTTATATCATTTTGGTTATAATGTGGATTTTTTTAAATATATATCATACTTTATTTTCCATAAATATATAAAATAAAATATAATATATATATTTAAAAATACACATAAGCAAAAATATTTGCGGTTTCTCTCTTCTCTTTAAAATATACTTTTCTCTAGTTGAAAAAAGTATAACCTCTCCCTTATACATACATATATATATATATATATATATATGTGTGTGTGTGTGTGTGTGTGTGTGTGTTAAATGTATTAAATCCGAAAATTATTTAATATATTTTCTTTTTATACGTTTTTTATACATATAATTTATTTAAGTAAATTCTCATTCTTTTCCTTTTTTTCTTTTTTTTTTAATTAAAGAGTATTAATTATTTTTAACGGGCTGAATGTTCGAGAAATTTTGTAAACAATATGCGCTCTCCGACAGGAATCGAAACTCTAACATTTATCGGAAACGTCATAACGTCTAACGAGCCGTTTCCATTCAGTCACAGAGAAGCGTCCGAATTATTGTTTATAAACACACACCCTCGACGATTTTTCTCTATCGATCATTTCTGCTCAAGAAAAATATCTAAACGTTAACATATTACGAAATGGATTAAGTCCGACAGTCGTTTAATATATTTTCTGCTCATACGTTTCTCTCATTGGTTGAATAGTAACCGAACCTCAAGCTATGTAATGCTTCCCATAAAGGTTACAACTTAGACTCTTGTCAGAGAGCGCATACTTTTTTCTCTGAAATTTCTCGAACATTCAGGCCGGAAAATGTAATTAACATTGTTTAATTAAAAGTAAGGAGCATTTGCTTAAATAAAGTATATCTCTGAAAAATAATGTACAAACAGAAAATATTATATATATATATATATATATATATATATATATATATATATATATATATATATATATATATATATATATATGGGCTTAATTAAAAGTAAAAAATATTTTTCCATTGCGTAATATTTTTTATGAAAAACATGTTAACTTTCCCTCAGCGATTCCTCAATCCATATGAATATTTTATTTCAATTAGAATATATGTCTGTAGTCAGTATTTTCAAATTTTAAGCCCATGTTTAAAACAACAGTTATTTTCATCAGTTAGCTAAAATATGGGGTGTGGCAAGCGTAACGGCATTTATTATTTATTAACTTTTATTGAACAAAAATAAGATTTTTTTTTTATAAATATTATCACATCAAAAGCTGTCTGTTAGGAATAACAAACTTTTTAAGGCTGAAAATGCTTCCCTTCATTTCAATAAAATCAGCATCACTTCTGTAAACCATTTGACGCATTTCCACATTAATTTCAGTAAATTTATCAGAAATTACTTGTTTTAATTCAGGAATTGTTTTCGATTTGTTCCTGTAAACAAGTTATCCCAGTGTACCACACAAATGTCTGGTTTTAGGCCTGGTGATAGTGATTCTCCGCCTCGTGCTATCTACCTCAGCTCGAAATTAAGATTTTAACCATTCCCGAACTCGTAAGCCATTGTTTAATCTTGAGCCATCTTAAACTATTTTAGTTTACTTTTGTTCGATAAAAGTTCATTAATAAATTAGGGCGTTAATTAATGTCGCACACTGTATAGCTGCAGCACAACACAGTGATTAGTCACAGCATTAGAAATTAGCATGTATAACAATTGGGTTTGGCTGGCGTTCTTCTCTTTTGTGCCCGGTCCCTTCAGTACGTACGTGATCATGGCCCTCCACTTCATCCTATACCTTGTAGCTTTCAATAAGTTTTGGCCCTTTGCTACTTCTCCTTGACCCTGTTCTCTCATCCACTTGTTTCAGCCCGCCAGTTATGTCATGCGTTGCTTTCACTTGTTTTCATTTCTCTCTGTTAGCCCTATGAGTATCAGATTCTCCAAGCCCTCCTTTCTTATTACGTGTCACAGAAATTTCAGCTGCCTCTTCCTAATGTTAAGTACAAGCTTCTTCCTTGTTTGCATCCTCTCTAAAACTTCATCGATGCTCATATGTTCGGTCCATGTTATCCTTAACATCCCTCTGTAGAGCCATACCTCCGTTGCCTTGAGACTCTTCATCTTTGAGCAGATCGTTCAGCATTCACTGCCGTACACTGATAAAATATCTAGTGTCACGGTGTTGATGGTCTCTTAATATCTTGTGATATTAACTGATGTTTGCCTTTGATAGATAAATTAGTATATTATCTTTCTATTAGCTATCATATGTAGTTTAGAGGTTGTATAAACAACCCTGATCTCTTTTCCTATATTTATAGACAATTTGTAATGAAAACAAAAACAGATCCGGAGCAAAACCGTTTGTTTATTTATTTTTATTTGTTTTGTTTTGTAAGCGCAGGGTGTCCCAAAAGATCTGACATGATTTTGTAATCAAATAACATATCCAATTCTCGCTCACATAACCACAAAAGTTAAAAACATGTAAAAACTCAATTGAATGTGCGAACTTATCTCAATGAGAATCTACCAGGAAGATGGATCGAGCCTGCCAGTGGTAGCTGACTTGACAAATTGTGATTTTTTTTTCTATGTGGCTATTTGAAAGAACAGTTCTATATCCCCACCTCTTCCTACAAGCCTAGAGGAACTTAAGTAGAGAAAATACTGAGGCGGGGGAGATTATTACGCAAGACATGCTACAACCTGGACTACCAACTTGATGTGTTTCGTGTCAAAGGTGGTGCGTATATTGAACATTTGTAAAATGTTATAAAATTTATAAAATCTCCATCCTTTTAGATATCTTGCTCGCTAAATAAATCTTATTGTTCAACATGAAGCCTTTATAATTTCTTTTGCCTGGAATATGTAATCACTCATATATTCATATTTTAAATTATGTCAATTTTGTGGGTGACACTGTATATACTCTTACTTTGGGATAAAACTTGGAGACCATAACAAAATATTGGTCCTTCGCAGTGAACTTTTACTCTCTTGTCAGGATCTGGCAAAAATGGTATTATAATTAAAAATCAACCTTTTTTTAAATTTGCGGAAAAGTTTTTCACGAGGTCTTGCAAACTCTCTGAAGTTAGAATTAATTTCTTCAAAAATAAGAACTGCTTTACATGACTGGATGCAAATGCAGTTACAGTTATTCTATCAGAATTATGTTTCTTTTTTATTAAAGTTCATACAATTCAAGACGTAAGAGACACTCATGGTAGAGGGTCACAGAACGATGTGTGTGATATAAACCTCAGAGGAGGAAGCAGAAAGTGAAAATCGCAAGGATATGGCAGATAGATAAACCCTAGAGTGAAGAGGTTAGAATCTTCTGGAAAGCGTCTATTGGGGCCTCTGTTCCATAAATACATGTTCTTCAGAGGAAGATTTCAGAGTGGCTGTTCTAATTGTGTTAAGGAACAAAGATATTGGACAACATGCAAAAAAATGCTCTTGTAGTTGAAATTTCTCTGATGTAGACAGAACTAAAAAAATCATAATGAGAAATTTTATTTTTGTTCCTGAAAAATTCAAAGATACAGCACCAAAAAAATAAAATAAAATAAATAAAATAAAATAAATAAAATAAAATAAAATAAAATGAAATCGCTTATCGTAAGCATCCATTAGCAATAAAGTCTTTCCGGGCGAACCTTATCTACCAATCCTTACTCCACCTGTTCATCTTATGTAGAAATTCACTGAAATGAAGAAAATGTTACAGATAAAAATGAAGAATTTGTACCAAGATGCAACAGAATTCTTGGGGTTCTGATTAAAAGGAAAATAATACTTATTATATCCAGGAACAACTTTATCTTCGTACCCAAATAGAGAAAATTATCTCACCCCACATATCCTCAAAGACGGATCTTTGGTTTACTGAACTGACGTAAATAGTCCAGTACTGAAGTTGGGTATGGATTACAATGAAAAAGGAAAACTATTCATAGATTTATCTAAAATAAAACTAAAAGGATATTATAATAGAGGGTATATGAAGTAGAGAGAAAGTAAAGATTAAGGATTAGGAAAATAAAAGAAATCCTCTAATAAATAAATAGCCACACGTTAGAAATATATTGTATTTCTGTAATACGATATGTAATAGGCTGTATGTGAAGTAGAAGGGAGTAAAGATTAAGGATTAAGAAAATAAAAGAAATCTCCTGGTTAATATATGTTGTTGGAAATATATTGTATTTCTGTAATACGATATATTTTGTAAGGTTAGTTGATAGTCACAAGTCCTGGGTGACTGACATCGGCCAAGCCATCGCAGAAAGGAAAAGCAGGAAGGAAGAGGAATGTTTGAATTCTTTTTTATTTGATTGTGAATTAACAAATCAGAAATTAGGGAGAAAACGATGAAATTTCCTTATTAAAAAAAAGAAGAGTTTCTCGCCACAAAATTATTCAGTGACTATGTTTGCCTCTTAGCTACACACGTGACCCTAACTGACAAGTAGTCGGTAGCATTTCCCTAAAATACATGCAGTCACTGCAGGCCATACGCACTGTACTTTTTATTAGTACAAGAAAAACAATTCTCTACGGGAAAAAGACGACTAATTTGATTGCCAGAAAGGCGCAGTGACAGTCTAATTCTGATATATTGGTTTCAAGAAGTTCTTGAAAACTAACGTTTCTAAGGGAACAACGACAATGGTCCACAACACCCTTTCGATCTACATGTCCAACCATATATATATATATATATATATATATATATACACACACGCACACACATATATATATATATATATATATATATATATATATATATATATATATATCTCAAATCCCTTCTTTTCTCTGTAATTGGGACGGCAAAGACAGGGAGTTAAAGGAAGTTCTTAAGTAATAGCCAAAAATAAAGACTCTACAGGTTGGTGCCAAAAATATCATTAAACCTATCATGTGAAGCCGGAAATCATCTGGTGCCACTATTTCAGATTAAGCTTTCCTTAATAGAGATTTTCTAAGCGTAGCTTAGATGTGGCACAAGTCCGAAAGTATGCGTCACCCAGTGAGGATCGAACTCACTACTCATTCGTAATTGTTTTAGCGAGACTAGCTTGCTAATCCTTACCCCGCCTTGGGGTGCCCAAAACTTGCCTTAATAAAGTACTTTTAATTTATCAAACGATGGAACTTGTCTTGAGACATTTGTTTGCAACATAATTATGAAAGTTTACTTTCTGCATCCGTATTTGGAATATTTCCTTTAAAATCTTGGCACGTTGAATGAATATGATATTAAAAGATTAAAAGATTTTATTAAGAAAGTAGAAAGAAGTTACAAAGGGCGTTTTGATATCCTTATGATGGCGAACTTATGCTGAATTATTCATGGGGACGCAGCAGATAAAAAAACTGCAAATGCCTTCCTACCGAATGAAATTTTAAAAACAAAAAAGAGAGGGTAGAAAAGCTAAAATAGATATAAATAATAGAATATATGCACTTTTTTTGTTTTAAGAATATAATTTTGAAAAATATATTATAAAAATAGTTTCGTATAAAATGAATTTAAAAAACTTGTATTCAGATCTACTGAATTTTTTTTTTTTTTTACATTTTCAAGTTAGTTAAATAGATATAAATAATAGAATATATGCACTTTTTTTGTTTTAAGAATATAATTTTGAAAAATATATTATAAAAATAGTTTCGTATAAAATGAATTTAAAAAACTTGTATTCAGATCTACTGAATTTTTTTTTTTTACATTTTCAAGTTAGTTACATATATTCTGTATTAAAATGCGTGTTTGTTGTAATGGTTATCGGCGCGGATACTGGTATCGGTGAGACGAGTTCAAATTCCTATCTGGTCTGTTGCGTTCTGTTATTTCACACTAATACTCTTGGGAAAGGCATGAATTCATCTCTTCTCCATCAGCAATGGGTTAAATAGCAAGGTAGACTGAACTCTCCAACCTTGACTGGTAACGATTCTCAGAGATGGTAAACTTTGAATTCAAAACCATTCGAAAGGCAATGGGAAACCTCTGTAATATCTTACCCGGGAAGCAATTCACGGCTAATAACGAAAAGGAATCTATGCAGAGATATGCTTGTTTACGTCCCCATAAGTGCTAATAATTAAAATGAATTAATCTGTTATATGATGAAAACATTCTGAATATATTATTAATGTGTTCATAAATGCAGAAATAAACCATAACTGAGAATTGAAATATTTTTGAATGACTATATTTTGTGTGTTATCAGTAAATGAGTAATAATTGTAGTTGTGTATTAGACTAAACAAAGCTTGCCAAAATAAGAGCCAATAGTAAAACATTGCTGAATTCAAACTCACTGAGAATTCCCGTTTCGCACCAAGGCGTAGATTTTATTCTCATTTCGAAGCAGCCGTTTAAGAGGTTTCTCACGAAAACGCCCATGTGTGCAGTTTTCAAAAGAAGTGGTGTATAACTGAAACACAACGACGAAAGCGCCTTCTGTAGATCAGTTTACAATTAAGTCGGCAAATGAAGTGTACCATAAAGATATTTAAAGAAAAAAAAGAAAAAAAAAAGTTTATACGTTAAAGGAAAACAATTTTAATTTTTTTACAATAAATTTGTGAGAATGTTTATAGTTACATGCTGGGTTGCATTATGTGCAGCACTTCTTAGAGGGCAAACCAGAGAGCCGAATTTCAATTCCGCTCACGTTCGTTATATCCACTTACGTTCAAAAAGGTGTGAATTCACCTCTTCTCCTTCTAGCTCTGGGTTAATTAGTATGACTTGTATCAGTAAATCATTATTATTTTTAAAACATTTCTTATAATCTAAAAATATTTTCTGGATTTAAATAACCCTCAAATGCTTACACTATTTACTTTGTTCGGACTGCTGTCCTTATTTTAAATAACATATTCACGATGTTACGTTCGTTGTATGCTGGGGCCTGAAATTGAAACTGAGATATCTAGAAGAGGAATGACACGTGGAACTAGAACAATCTACCCCGGTGGACAAAATAAAGATTTCGGTTCAAAATTCGAATCACCTGAAGAATGCCGGAGCGTACAACAGCCGAAACGTCGCGAATATGATAACAAAGATCAGGACAACAGTCCGAAAAATGCAAAAAGTGTACATATTAACATCTACGTACATAAATAAGGATGTAAGTATAAACATTTTTTACGGCCAGATTTGTCATGCGCAGATGCAGTTTAAGTTTAATCCTAATTTTCTGCTTTTCTTAATATCATGTGAGTCGCAGATCTAGAAAAACGGTCATACATAACATTATAACTATGTCGTAACTTTTTCAAAGAAATGCGTGCGTAAATACAGTTGTAAATCATCATCGTTCCCATGACCATGTGTGATAATTGGGTCGCTGAGCAGTAGAGTAAATGACCAGCTCCTTCAATATATCCCGGTTGCGTGCCAATGTCTGAGTCTCGTTAAATGATCTTCCAATCAATTCCTCTATATGGCATTCCTTCTTGTGCCTGAGGCGTTGGTGCTTTGTAGTATGGTAGTGGAAACATTCGTGGTTCTTATGACATGCCCATACTATTTAAATTTTCTCTTCTTGACGATGTTTATTAGGTCTTAAAACGTACCGGCCTCTTGTTTATAGTTGAACACGTCTACAAAAAATGAATCAAAGGAAAATACAAACAATTTTCATATTGATAAAAACTTGTTTTCTCAATGTTGTAACCTAGAAAGGGTTACTAAATGAGAAATAACCACAACGGAGGTTTTAAATGAAATGGTAATCTTTATAACACCAACAAGATATAATACACGCCAGCGGCGTGAAGTAGGTAAACCACTGCTAGTGATGGACTACTTAGACAGCATATTACCCCCACTTACAATAGTGTCCAACGTATTTATGAGGATTGACGCATACACATTAGTGTTCATAGGTACGGTATATGATACTATTCCTCTTAGTTCCTAGTCTGCAATCCAACTACACAAGCTCTCTAATATTTGTCATCTTACTATTTTTTGAAACCTAGAAAGGGTTACTGAATGAGGAATAACCAAAACGGAGGTTGGAAATGAAATGGTAAAATTTATAACATCAACAAAATACAATACTCGCCAGCGGCGTAAAGTAGGTAAACCACTGCTGTTGGCGGATTACTTAGACAGCATATTACCCCCATTTACAATAGCCAACGTATTTATGAGGACCGAAACATACTCATTAGTGTTCATAGTTATGACATATAACACTCAACTGAGTTTTAATGATTAAAGCAGGCCTGAGTTGGACAGTGATTCTCTTTAAACAAGTCTATAAAGATCATTCTGAAATACCATGTTTGTTATTGATTGTCCATATTTGATTGTTAATCTTTATGGATTTTGGTATATATAAAACGCTACCTAGTTCAAGAGCCTTCAAAGGGTTACTGAGTGGATAAAATAGCCTAAAAGTTACGTAATATCGGGTTATTCTACACTACGGATTGAAATCTATTGCAAGAGATTCCACCTTAATGGAAAATGTTTTCAAAAATGTCATTAAAATTATTACGATGAAATAAAAACAACAATAAAAATATTAAAATATTTCCTAAAGATATTAAAATATATCCTAAAAAGATATTAAAATATATCATAAAATATATTAAATATGTCATAAAACATATAAAAATATATCATGAAATATATTAAAATACTAGCAGTAGAGCCCGGCGTTGCCCGGGGATGTAACAGTATGAGATAGATCAAGTATCGACCATCATAAAGACTGAAAAACAAAATTGACAAAGATTATTGTTTAAGGTTGACGGACACGCATGTCTTAATTAGTTTTTTTTTTTTTTTTGATTGTTTTCAATCGTTATGAGTCTACCGATTAAATAGAATTTTATTATAAACAATTGTCCTGTAAATGGAATTTTTAAAGCATTCTGAATGTAAAAAAAGAAAAAAGGGTGCAAGACAATAAGAAACACTACCTGCCAAAAAAAGTGAAGTTTTGTTGAAATCGGTTGAAAAATGTAGGAAATCCGATCCCATATATAAACCAACACAGACACACACAAACAACCTGGGTTTTATAATAAGTATAACTCGATATGAGTTGTCCCCCTTTCATTCTCACGATGCCTCTTAATCGTGTTTTCAAATTGATTTTGTGCAAAAACAATTGTGTTTTTCCAATTTTTGGCGCTGTCAGAACCACCGCAAGGTAATTTTACGTAGTCCTGTGAAGTTTTGTTGAAATCGGTTGAATAATGTAGGAAATCCGATCCAATATATAAACGTACACACACACACACACACGCAACCTGGGTTTTATAATAAGTATGATGCCATAAAATGTATTAAAAATGACAAAAAATATTAATGTATGTCATAAAATATCTTAAAATTTATCATAACATATATGGTAAATGTCACAAAAGGTATTAATGCTATATTAAAATATTTCCTAAGTGATATTAAGATATGACATAAGATATATTAAAATGTAGCAAACGATATTAAAAACAGGTTATACAATATATTAATACATGTCATAAAATGTATTAAATATATCACAAAAGATATTAAAATAGAACATAACATATATTTAAAATGTCACAAAAATATAAAATATATTAATACATGTCATAAAATATATTAAATATGTCACAAAAGATATTAAAATAGTACATAACACATATTAGAAATGTCACAAAAGATAATGTAATAAAATATATTAAAATATCTCATAAAATATATAAAAAATATCACAAAAGATATTGTAATACGTCATAAAATATATTCATATATGGCGCAAAAATATTCTACTATGTCATAAAAGATATTCAATTATATGAAAAAAGATAATGAAATCTGACATAAAACATATACTGTAATACAGCGTACTATATTTAATGACAATTTACGGTCATATTCCTTCAAGACGTAGACGATCAAGGCTCCACTGACTTTCCTTTTCTTCATTATCTGTGAATTGCTATGACCTCTTGGGGAAAATAGTTTTTTTTTTTTTTCTTAGACTGGTTATCACCCAAGGTTAGATATCCCAAACTACACTTCTATTTAGCCCATAGATGGGGTGAGGAGAAAGGGTGGGTTAATACCTTGCCCAAGGGAACAGCTTCAAACTGGCGGGAACTAGCTCGTCGTTTCCACTTTCCGCGACGATAAATGTTACATTATACGCACATTTTATGATATAGATAAATATTAATCGGGGATATTATGATTTTATCTCGATTAATCAATCTCACCACCGGACGGGGCAGTGTATTTAACTATTCTTCCAAATTGAACCCCTACATACATATTCAAGAATGCTCATACCTACGTAAGTTCGCGAATACACACTATCACAATATATATATATATATATATATATATATATATATATATATATATATATATATATATATATATGTGTGTGTGTGTGTGTGTGTGTGTGTGTGTGTGTGTGTGTGTATTGTTACGCCTGGGGTTTCGTTGGGACTACGATAGCCGGGACCCAACGAGAAAATAAAATAAACATAAGTAAGAGATCCCAAGGTTCGATATAAAAATAAAGAACGGATGTCGGTAAGCGCAGAGAGAAAATGAACTATACGCAGACACAGAACAACAGAAGACAACACGAGAATATATAATACAAAGATTTTATTTATAGAATACACAAAGTGTGAATGTAAGAAAAAGAAAACTATATAATACAAGGGATGGGGAGATAAGTTACCAATTAAACAGATACTAATGCGGCGAAATACATATGAATACAGAGATAGTAGATTATAAGATATGGAAAAACATGCAGAAACTTACATAAGGTTGTAATCGACGTCGATTGACTATTATCGGGGTACAGTTTGTTCAAAGGATATTCATACACTTCTTTAAAAGTAACGGTTAGGATTGGCAATGTTCTAACATGATTTTTTGACTGGCGACGTCAGATCCGGGTTGATGGCGAGGAGAACACACAGAAAAATCACGGGAGTGTAGGCGACTTGGGTTGACGATGTTGTTATAGATTCTCGCGTCTTTCCTTTGGTTTTTGGTGGCATCTAATTCTTCTGATATCAAACAACGAAGTCTGGTTCTGGTGACAACTGCTTCTTCCAATGGCAAATAGCTAAGACTGTTTTTTGGTGACGTCCGACTCCTCCGATAGCCAGCAATTATGTGAGATCGTTGTTACCTCAACACGTGCGAAACGAAAACTGCAATATATTGAGTCACGTGTTGGCCCCCAAAAAAGGTATGCGTCATTCACGGACCCTGTTAATGTCATCCGCACTTATCTGTCAAACAGCGTTCGTTTTGGCCAGCGACTATGGACCTGGCTAACATCATTCGCACCTATCTGTCAAACAGCGTTTGTTTGGCCTACGCATCAGGGACCAGGTAGGAAATGGGGGTAGAAGAGAAGGTTCTTTTCCGAGAACTGGCCCTGACTCATCTGGGTATAAAAAAAATATATATCTCACAATCTGCATATTCAAGAAATAAAGAAGATTCATATGTTTCGTCGAAAATACAAAAGGTACTGAAAATATACTCATAAAATCTGAGGTGAGGGTACAAATATGGGGTTAAAGTAACAATATATATAACCCTAGTGAGACAGAAACTACCTAACTAGGTTTCACCTAAATGGATCTTCAGGGTAAGCTATCTCTACTTATTGTATTGAGTACTTTACGTTTTTTCTTATTTTCCTCAATTGTTTTTTTTCTTTGGACTAGAAATTACGACACTGGGCGATTTTTTTCGGCCAACTTGGATGTTTCTAGTCTATTTTTTATCAATGTTTTTCCCCAAATACCAATATGTTTTAATATGTTTTTTATTTGCAAATTGTACTATCCGTGTTTTTTACATCAGTCGAGTATAGACATAATAACACACACACACACACACACACACACACACACACACATATATATATATATATATATATATATATATATATATATATATATATATATATTGAATTATACCAGAAACACCCCATCTCTGATCCCTGATGAAATGAAAATTAAAAGAATATGATAATGGTAATATTAACTGTTTCCTTATGAGGAAACATTCCGCATTCATTGACGGAGCAGGCCGTACTATTTTCGGATGAAATATAGAAAATATTACTGTTCAAACATTTTTTGAGAAAATAGTTTTTTTTTATGTCTAGTTATTGCTATTGTTCTTTACAATATTGATTGCGGCTTCCTTCCTAACTTTTTGTTCGAAGTATTGTGGAACACCATCTTGATTATATGTCATTATTTTCACTTTGCTTTACATTGGCCAACCATTTTACTTGCTGTTGTTGAAAGTCCAAACGTGATGTAGTTTCTGTTATGTGTTTGTGATAATGTAGCGCCAATCTGCAAGGTTCGAAGACGGAGATATTCGATAAGGCCTTACAGGCTTCATTCTCTTGATGCCACCTTTAGACATCTGAGAAACGGTTGTATACAGCTGGCAGTTAAGATAATTTGAAACGAGTTTGGTGATATGTGTGGCATCCATGTGAAAATCTCAATCTGAGAAAGCAATTTAATAACATGACATGAATTTTTAGATCAATGTTTTGGTTTTGCAGGAATTTGCAGTGTTGGGAGAAAGGAGCCTTAGTACATTTATATCTAATTTATCTCCTATGCTAAGCTTATTATAACAGTTCCACACAACGTGGTATATGTTGTGGCCTGTTTCGGGGCCAGAAAGAAAGACACGGAAGACGAAGGTAGGTTGACAAGTGTATTGAAATAACAGATATAAGATATATACAATGCAAGAGTGTTAGTAATAAACAGATAGAAGTGTACGTCCCAATGGTAGGTTAACACTGCGTCTAATCTATATTTAAAAGCCTCCCCCTCCACGAGGGTTGTATGTGGCACAAGGCCGTGTTTATCGTAGATTCTCCGAGCCCGTAGCTTCGGCCAAAAATATTCCCTTAGTACCCGTGTAAACGGTTTCAGGGTCTGTCTACCTCCCGGGACGAAACTCTGCCCTTCGGCATAGCTTCCGGGTTCCTCTCTGCCAAAGCAGAGAGTTCGACTGAAGTCACACACAGTCAGGGACTGCGTCTACTCTATATTTAACAGCCGCCCCACGAGGAATGTATGTGGCACAAGGCTCAGTTTAACGTGGGTTTCTCCGAGTCCGTAGGCTCGGCCAAAAATAACCCCTTTGAACCCGCATAAGCGGGTTCGGGATCTGTCTACCAAAGCAGAGAGTTCGACAGAAGTCACACACAGTCAGAGACTGCGTCTACTTTCCCCAACCAACGCTCGCAGTTAGTATTTATGAGAGGAGGAAGAGCTCATTCTACTGTAGGAGGGTTTACCACAACAGTATATGAAGTCTTTAGTATTTACTAACCTCACATCCTGAATTTTTATGATGGGTCCTTGTTTCCCTACACGTATGACTCTCAGATTTTAGAATCTGAAATCATCAGAATAATGCAAGAAACGTTGAAAAGTGCAGCGTGGATTGAATGTCTTGTCACCCCTACCAAAGAGTTATGAAAATAATAGAACAAGAAATACAGTAATACAAATCACATGTACTGGATTCAGTTTATTCACTGTCATTGACGCTGTAACACATAGTGAAGGTCTGTATGAACACCATCATTTTCGTGGCAGCCGTCTGAAATAGAAAATTATATTATGTGGAAATGACAAGACTTTCGAACCACCCTGTAGATTATTTAAAGCGTATCCTGACTGGCTGTAATTTTTTTTTTAAGAACATGACTATGGAAACGTAAGAATGTTAATAGAAATATTTCCAAGTTGCCAATCATAAGGGAATTTGTTTGAAAGCGGAACTAAAATAACATCCTTCGCCATGAAATGTACGTTGTTTGAAAGCACCTCTTGTTGACATGTTATGTCAACAGTTGAACAAACCTTGAAATTGCTTGAATTTTGAAGGTAACAAAAAATAGGAAAATATAATCCAGTTAAACCTGGCAATAACTGTTGGAAAAATAGATCAACTGAAATTTTGGGGAGAAGTATATAGTTGGTGTTGTCATCGTTTTCCCTTCGAGGTTGGACATCATGTTTTCTTAGGAAGTTCAACTTACAAATATCTGAGGTCTTCTGAATTAATAACTCGAGCATAAATCAAATCCAAGGGAAAAAATCAGTTGGTTGTGTTAATTATATTTCAAGTCAGATATACGAAAGCAAACCTACAATGTCTGTTGACATTACTGCCACACCTTTTGTGGTAATAACGATGCATCAATAAATCCATGTCTGAGACGAATGTCAATATCTGAGAAAAATGTGTTTTAACTCCAAGAATCCCCGGATAAAATTATCGTTTTTTTTTGTCATCATTCCACCCCAACCAAGGCGAATGCCACTAGTACACAGGGAGTTTCAGTGAATGAATGTGAAACAGAAGACTGAAAATAGGGAGGATTGAGGAAAGGACAAAGGATGAACAGAATTCAAGAAGATGACGATTAACGTTACATTTAAATTTTTGAAGATTGTAGTTATCAGGGACGCTAGTAAACAGAAGGGAGTTCCACAGGCGGGAAGTGCGAGAAACTGTTGGAGTACAAGTGGCGGTTGCATTTAGCTATTTCAACACTAAAAAGTAAAACTCAACCTAGATGCCAATCTAGTGGCACGCTTAAATTCCTGCAGTTGGGTCACCAGGGAAAAAATTCGTCAGAGTAGTTGTCATGAAAGTATTTGTAGAAAAGACAGGGGGATGCCATGTCCCGTCGGTGAGAAAATGACTGAAGTCGAGATGCCAAGTCAGGATCAATTACGTTGCAGAACATTCTTTGGGTTTTTTTCAAGAATCACCAGATGAATAGCAGGAACACCAGATCAGATATGGCAGCAATATTCAATGCACGGGCGAATGATAGATTTGTAAATGTGCAAGATAGACTCTGACGAGAGAAAATTTTCTGGCACGACACAGTGAACCAACTTTCCATGCAGTAGATACAGCTATTCGATGTAGTGGCTCCACTTCAAGTCAGTTAAAAACGTAAGGCCAAGAAAACAGTGAGACGATAAACTTCAGATGCATGTCTTGTCGAGTAATCTTTATTTAATTCGAGCAATATTTTTGAAAATTATTTTTTTCACATATATTTTTCTTTGTATTTCTTGCTGTCTATGAAAGCCAAAATAAATCTTCCACTCTTTGCGGTGTCCCTTCAAGACTTGGCCGAACATGGATCTTCATGTGTTTCTATCATTTCTATCTCTTAACATTCTCTGTCCTTTTACTATCTGTTGCATTTCCTGTCCCAGCGTCCATTTACATAAGCTCGTTAGGCAGACCACTCACTGTTCCTCTTCTCTTCAGCATGTCCTGTGAATGTAACATTTTCTCATCATTCTTCCCTCATTATAGTAAAGGTTTTCGAAGTGTAAATGTGTGTTATCTACATCCGTGACTCCAGCATTTCCTAATCTGATCAAACAGTTTATTCCGACACGGAGATGGCATTATAGGATTTGTCATAGATAGATAGATAGATCTATGAACTTATTAAGATAGATACTAGACACCTACATACACACACACACACATATATATATATATATATATATATATATATATATATATATATATATAGAGAGAGAGAGAGAGAGAGAGAGAGCCAGTCCACCCTGACGATCCGCGTAGGTGGAACCAAGCTCTTTAGGTTTATTTACTTGATGGATAGATTAATTTAGATATATTCATATATACACACACACACACATATCTATCTATGTATCTATCTATCTCTCTATATATATATATATATATATATATATATATATATATATATATATATATATATATATATACAGTGGGTGAAATAAATATTCGTACACATGAAAAATTGTATTTTTATAAATGTAAAAGCCTTAACTAAAACAAATTTTGATACATTTTATGTGTAAAGTTACATTTTATTAAAAAATAGTAATAAACTTAATTAATTCTTATTCTAAGAGAAATTAATGCATTTATTTTTTATTTTAACTGATAAAAAAAGTATTCGTACAAAACAAAAAAAGCATATTAACTTAATTTAATACTTTGTGGAATATCCTTTATTGAGTTCAACAGCTACCAGTCTATTCCTGTATGTCTCAACTAATGATTTGCACACATTGAGTGGTATTTTGTCCCATTCTTCTTGGCATATTGTCTTCAAATTCTTGATATTTGTTGGTGCTCTTTTCTCAATTTGAATTTTCAAATATCGCCATAAATTCTCGATTGGGTTCAAGTCTGGGGACTGACTTGGCCATTGCAAGACATCAACATTACTTTCAGCTAACCATTTCCTTGTAGATCTAGCGGCATGCTTAGGATCATTATCCAGTTGGAAAACCCAATCAGGAGGTATCCGAAGTCTCTCAACAGAACGCATTAAATTGTCTTGCAGGATTTTCTGGTATCTTTCGGCATTCATCTTGCCATCTATTATTGATATTCTGCCAACACCTTTTGCAGAAAAATAGCCCCAGATCATGATACTGCCACCACCAAACTTTACAGTTGGCAACGTGTTCTTTGGTAAGTAGGCTTCACCGTCCTTCCTCCACACATGATTTCGATAATTATGACCAAACAACTCTATTTTAGTTTCATCTGTCCATAGTACGTTTTCCCAAAACGAATATTCTTTATCCTTATGCTCTCTAACGAATTTTAGCCTAGCATCTCTGTGTCGTTTCAAGAGGAGTGGAGTCTTCTTTGGGATGCGTGATTTCAGGCTGTTTTTGTGTAGTTCATTAATATATATATATATATATATATATATATATATATATATATGAAGTGAACATTGAAGTCAACACTCAGAGGCGACAAGCTGTTTCATACTGGACCCAATCGTCAGGCCGCTTTGACGTCCAGCATGTAACAGCCAATCGCCTATGAGTGTCGACATCAATGTTCACTTTTATATTTATATTTACATACGCTCTGTCTCTGATATTGAGCACTTTATCCCATAGCACACCTAGAACTATATTTCTTCATATATATACACATATATATATATATATATATATATATATATATATATATAGATAGATAGATAGATAGATAGATAGATAGATCTATGTATTTACTAAGATAGATACATACATATATATATACATAGATAGCTATACATAAATACATAAATAAACAGATAGAAAATATATATAGTTAAATATGAGGATACATAAATGCGAACACGCACACACATGGATAGATTTGAGCAGAGATTCTGAATCGATCATTTAAACACAAACAATTGTTTCAATTTTCTATGATTTTTTCAAATTATATTTACTTAGCTTAATCAAGTGTAAAACAAGAAGTAAGAGACCTAGGGAAATTTGAAATCACTAGAGTAGTGAAAACGTGTTCGGTAAGACTGGTGACCATTTCCCGTTGCCAAGGCGTTTGTTAATCTACTAAGTTGAGCGTATTCTTCTAATATGCACAACAAGTAAATTCGTCACCGAGGAAGATATTAGCGAAAGTTTTGATCTCAGCATAATCGAACTTACACGGAAAGAACTGGAAAAAGATGTATAAATTTTTATGTACCATAACAATCTTGGGAAAAACAATGACAAAGTGGAAAAAAAGAATCGCGACACCTTTCCTTTTTTAGGAATTAATTGGACTAAAGTGATGTTTACGCTTATGTGATTACACATGCGCACAGAGGCAAGTGAAGCTGAAATTTTGAACTTTTACATTTTATTTTTAAATTTATTTTGAGTAAAGATTGCCCCACGTAATACATATGAAAAAATTCAATGAATTTAAATAAACGATTATATGAACACAAAAGGGATCTTTTACAAAATAACAGATTAAATGCATTAGTTGCTCACAGTAATGAGTTTGACCATAATTTTGATTTTAAAAACTCTACTTTAATCAAAAGATACCGTAGTCTACTAATTCGAAAGTGTATAGAAAGTGCTTTAATCACTAGATCAGCCACTGTAAATTTGCGTCCATGTTCTTACATTTCACCTTTCTTATCAGGTCTTCTATTATCACAATGTTAAATACTTAATAAGAAAAGTGATAAGAAATTAAGCAAAAACAAAACGAAACTAAATTAAATTGAGTAGATTATATACTCAACATTTTTTTTTTTAATTTATAAAATTAAAATTTCAGCGTCTTCTCTCTTTCGTCAGCATGGATAGTCACAGCAACGTGAACATCTCTTTAGTCCGATGAAGACCTCAAAGAAGGAAATCTTCTTCCCAATTTGTTAATTATTTTCCTAACGAAAGAACTGAAAATGCATATTTAAAACAGAATATTAATGTTATAGGATCTTTGGATTTTTCTATAATAAGGAATGTCAAAACATTGCTGGGGAATTTTGAATTTGCATTTCTCTATCCTATGCCAAGTTAAGGCTAGTTTTTTTGGACATATACTATGTCCTGATGATAACGTTTCCATGGATCCCTTAATTTGTTTGCTAATAATTGAAAATAATTACCAGTTTCTAATAATGTGAGACGAATATGATACAAATGTATTGCTAATATTTTGCAACAGAAAGCATTAGAAATGTTTACTAAAATAAAAAGCATTACATGTAATTTCACTATTGTGAAGTATGGTTCCTTCAAATGTATAAATCAACTATTCGCCCTTGCATGGAATACTGCTGTCATATATGGTCTGGTGCCCCCACTCTTCGCATTAAGGTCTTCGACAAAATCCAGAGACGGATATGCAACGTGATTTGCCCTGATCTGGCTTCTCGTCTACAGTCGCTCGCTCATAGACCTGCCGTTGCCTCCCTCTGTCTTTTCTAAAAATACTTTCACGGTAACTGCTTCAACGAGCTACTTTCGCTAGTTCCCAGACTGCATGAATTCAAACGTGCTACTAGGCTGGTTCCACCCTTTCACTTTTAAAACAGTTAAATGTAGCCGTCTCTTCTACTCCAATAGCTTCATGCCCTCGCACTTCCTGTCTGTAGGATTAACTTTCTATAATTATTATTTTGCAGAGACGTATTACTGCAGAAATGTATTGAAAAATGTTTTAATGTAGAAATCCATTGAAAATCAGACAATAAAGTTTTTCAGACGTCAAGAATCAATGTAACAGTTATTCACAATTTTATATATATATATATATATATATATATATATATATTATAACGTGAACATTGCATTCAACCATAAAACTGTCAACGCTCGGTGATGACCTGACCTCAGTGCCCACTTTGATATTTACATACGCTCTATCTCTAATATTGATAACTTTTTTCCATACTATGCTATACCATAAACTATATATATATATATATATATATATATATCTATATATATATCTATCTATTTATCATATATATATATATATATATATATATATATATATATATATATATATATATATATATATAGTGACAGTCGCTTCTATGTGTTGATCTCAGTGTCCGCTTTTATATTTCATATTCACTCACGCTTTATCTCTGATATTCAGTGTGTTTGCGCATAAAGATTTCAGACCTTATATATATATATATATATATATATATATATATATATATATATATATATATATATAAAGTAAGAAAAAACATGTCCCTACTTATCTTCTCGACTGAAAGTTTCACAGTAAGTATCCGCGCAAATAAAAAAGAGTTGAAAACCTTATCATCCATAAATACTCCAATACTTTTTTCTGGTGAGAGCGCGAAATCCGATCTATATTATTTTTATTTTATTTCCTTTGATTTCTGGTGTGTACACATTTCTTTCCGGGTCTCGCCCAGAGAGCCAATGTTAGAAATGGCATCATGACATTTTCCACTGTGTAATTAAACACACACACACACACACACACACACACACACACACACATATTTTACATAGATTAAGCCCGTCGTAAGGTGTGGGATGTATTCCTACTATTTGTTCTATTCCTTTAAGGCATGGGCTACCAGGAATCCCTTCAATTAATCAATTGGAAACTTTTCCATACAATTTCCGGGCTCCAACTACAATAGGAATTGTTGATGTTCTCATGTGCAACATTTTTGAGAATTCAATTTCCAGGTCCTCGTTTTTTGATAGCTTTTTGAAGATCTTCAAAGATATATTGCAGTCTGCATGGACTACCATATCAGTTATGAGGCAATTTTTGTTTGCCGTCTTTAATATCGATTCATGAGAGATTAGCTTTGTTTGTTCTGTCTGTGTGTATTATGAAATCCCATAAAATTGTTATAGGTCCTATCTCCGTAACCGGGTCTGGTTGGTGTTCGTACCAATTACTTTCAGTTTCCTTTACGTAGGAATTTCAGATTTTCCAGTGCCTATATTGGTCCAGTCTGTCCTGCTGTGTTTTATGTGGGCGTCAGTACTGTGTAATCTGATACAAGATGGTCAATTGTTTTTGGATATTTATCACAGAATCTGCATTTGGGGCTAACACAATTTTTCAGTATGTGTGCTTGATAATTTCCGGTTAAGATGCATTGGATCTGTGCAACGAGAATAAAACCCTCAGTTTCAGCTTTTAACCTTGCACTACGTAACCACTGATGGGTACGTGGTTTGTCTACATCGGCTTGTTTGGTATGGGCAGAGTATTGACCGTGAAGCGGTTTATTTTGCCATCGTTTCTGTATCTGGTCAGTTGCATTTGTTTTTGCTTTCTTTTTAAGTATTTTGCCGCTTCACTCGGTGTATTGGGATTACTTGTATTTCTTCACCCATTTGAAACACCATTTTGAACTTCTTGGTTTCCTTCATTACAGAATAAATTCGCTTACTACGTTCATGTTTTTGTCGCATACCATCATCTAGTCTTCTGTAGTTTCCAGGTATTTTTGAAGGCCAATTTTTGTAGTTTTGTAAGACAGTTCTAACTGAACTAATCCTCTGCCTCCTTCGCTTATGGGAACATACATACGATCAACATCAGCTTTCGGATGGTGTATGGAGTGGCAGGTGAGATGCTTTCTCGTTTTGGCGTCCATTCGCTTAATGTCAGCTATGGTCCATTTAAGGATGTTGAAAATGTATTGCACCAGAGGGAGAGCCAAGGTGCTTATGGTTGATATTTTGTTTTTTTTAATTCAGCTCGGCATTCAATACCAGACGCACACGCCTGTAGTATTCATTCCTTACTTTCTCCTTCATTTAGCTATGCTGTATTCCATCTCCTTCGCTAATTCTTAGGTACTTAGATGCTTCAACTTGTTCCAGTTCCCTAATGTTTGTGACAAAATCTGGATGTATTGAGTGTGTTTATGTAATTTTCCCTTTCTTGAATGTTAACTTTGCACATTTGTCTAATCCGAAATCCATATTTATATCGTTACTGAAACATTTTACAGTATTGACAAAACACCTCATGATTATTATTATTATTATTATTATTATTATTATTATATAAACCGTAGGGACATATGTATCAACACAATACGGTGGCTGTTTCACGCCTGAAGTGATAGTCTGTCATATCTTACTATTACTATTTGAGGGCTATTTCTTAGATTATAGTCATGACTATTAGTTCATTTTATTCTATGTTTTATTTTATATTTTATTTATTATATATTTTGTGTATTTCTAATACTTGGTATTTGAAATAATTTTATTTTTACGTTTAGGTTATGGGTTATTAGCTGTTTAGTCTTTAGTTAAAATGTTGTAGGTAGTATTGCAGATATTTCTTTTCGTGTCTACATATGGTAATGAATTCTGTTTTTTTGGCTTAGGAAATTATATTGTTCTGTAATAGTGATTATAACTAGTTTCTCTTCGAGACAAATGTTGCTCTTTGTGAGTTGTGGTTGTAAGATGGTGTCATTTATTTTCTACATCTACAGTTTCCATTTCAAGAAGCTCTATTCCCGGTGTAGAATACTGTTCTCCTGAGAAATGTAACAATCTTGGTTTGGTATAGTAGACATGTTCCTTTAACCAACCGCAAAGAAAAAACTCACAGGACCCATACATAAAATTGTGAGTTACTTTTCATTCATCTTATATATATATATATATATATATATATATATATATATATATATATATATATATATATATAGAGAGAGAGAGAGAGAGAGAGAGAGAGAGAGAGAGAGACAGATAAATAGATAATATAAAAAGAAAACTAAAATTTTGCTTTTTCATATATATATATATATATATATATATATATATATATATAATAAATATATATATTAAGAAATGGACAAGGTCCGACAATTTATTTATTAAAGACATATTTTATGTTTAACGTTGTTATTTTATAGATACAAGTTCAGGCCGGTAAATGTTATTTAATACTGTTTATCATAAACAGAGCATTTGCTTAAATACTTGTATCTATAAAATAACAACGTTAAACATAAAATATGTCTTTAATAAATAAATTGTCGGACCTTGTCCATTTCTTAATATATGACGTCATTTGTTTACATTCGATACGCCAGAGCAGTTATGAATGTACGAGATTCATGGAAAATTGGAGTTTATAAGCAGTAAATTCGACCTTGTCTACCGAACGCTTCTTTGTAGCCTAAGCGGTAAGGCACGTCAGCGTATATGACGGTTCCGTATAGGATGCAGGTTCGAATCCTGTCAAAGAACGAATATTTTCTATGAAAATTTCTCGGATATTCAGGCCGGTAAATGTTATTTAATACTGTTTATCATAAACAGAGCATTTGCTTAAATATATATAAAGAAGAAAACTAAAATTTTGCTTTTTATACCCGGAGTTATATTTTCCGATTTCTTTTTGAATTTGTAGGTCTGAAGAATTAGATCGTGATTACGATTCCAATGTAATAAATTATAACCATGGAATATTAGTGTTTGAGCCTTATATATATATATATATATATATATATATATATATATATATATATATATATATATATTCAGTTCTTCTGAACCAAAACTTAATTAGTTGTTTTTAGTATTTATTTTTATGTTCGGTTTTAAAATCCAAGTCACCTCAACAAGAACACTTACTCGCTTTCTTTATCCCCTTACTGAAATTTTAAAACCCTTAATTATGAATACAACTGTCAAGAAACCCTGTTAAGGGAGCAACATCAGGAAAACAATGGTGATAAATCGGGTTATAAAAGTGACAAAACTATTACTACCAAGATGAGTGAAACGACCTGCAAAATTTCTCTGGCATTTGATGAAAATTTATGAATAGTTTCCTTCATTTTCCCTAAAAAAAACAACTTCATTTTAAAACTGAGACGTTATTTACTTTGTGCATCTGTATGTGCGTGTTTTGAAACGTTGGAAAAGGAAACATAACTTTGCCGAGGATGTAACGTGTAATAGAAAACGAAAAGAAATTAAAAAAGGAGAAAAGCTATTTGCGCTGAAACCATTAAAAAAAAAAAAAAAAAAAAAAAACCTGACTGAAAGGCAAGAGAATATAACCAGAAAAAAAAAACAGGTTTATGCAAGTATCCACCACTCTCTCTGTTTGAAAACAAGAGACTGAATACTGAGAATTTTTCTTGAAACTTTTACACACACCTGATATAACATAGGAATGTGAAGGTGACGTAATAGTTAAAGGCTCGGGGGTGGGGGGGAATCGACATGTCCATTTCGAATTCATTTCAATTTCGTTACATTTTAACTTTTGCGCAAAATACATTTCAGAAAGATATGAGATCATGTCATCCCCATCTATGAGTTAAATAGTAGGACAGATTGAGCTCATCAGCCGTGGTTGAATTCAAAATAGTTAAAAGCCTACTTGCTATGGAAACCGAAGTACACTGAGGCTGTGATCCCAACAGTTGGAGTATACAGGACTTGAGAGAGAGAGAGAGAGAGAGAAAGAGAAAGAGAAAATAATATACTGGGCCGAATATTGGCGTAGTATATATATATATATATATATATATATATATATATAGAGAGAGAGAGAGAGAGAGAGGGAGGGAAAAGTGAGAGAGAGGGGTACGGCTGAATAATGGATAGCGGCTCTGACTTGGGAATCGAAGAGGCGAGTTCGAATTCCGATCAATTCAGTTTCACTTTCATACAAATCATCTTGGGAAAGGTATTAATCCCCAAAATTTTAACTGTCAGCAATGGGTTAATGTGGATTCCGGGATGAAATCCGGTACCAATAAATAACAAACGCCAAGAAGGAATAGAGGAAAATAAATGTATTAATGTAATAATACAAACTGGTAATGCAGGTTAGTAGTTCCAGGAATGCGGGTTAGTAGCAAAATATATATAGAGTCTCTGGTATCGACGTATCACTGTATGACTTCTTACTGAGTCTACGTGCTTGCTCATTGTGACTCTTGCTCTTTACGTTCGTTCTGGTTCGTTGCTCGTTCGTACTTCTTTCTCGTTCGCTCCTCGGGTATTCACTAGCAGTAGTATATGTATACCCTGGGTGAATCCATTTGTGTAAAATGGGGAGAAACCCTCAACAGTTAAATAGCAAGGCAGTCTGGTCACGTTCACTTCAGATAGTAACCAGCCAAGGAGAAGGAAAACTCTAAATTCAAACCCGACTTCTGTTGTGTGAAGTCTTCGTTTATAGATTGTACTGTGTTATCAGTCCTTTGAGAGTTTGGCTTGTTTTGCAAAAGCATTTATAATTATAATATGTAGCTTGTCTAGTATCCAAATTCTAAAAGCCATGCATCGAAAATTGACGCGAGGGTTGTCTTCCCAACTGAGCAATGATGAGAGCAAAAGAACGGTGAATAAGTTTTAAAAGCGGGAACAGTAGAGAAGAAAACTGTATCAGAAGATCACAACAGGAAGAACGTTCATTATTTCAACTTAGATCTAAAGAGATCATTTAGAAAAGAAATAACACAATTCATAAGATGTTTGGCACGTGAGAATGGAGTTTCAGCTATGACAGTCCAAAGAGCAGTGAAAAAATCACTTGAAAATGAAATCGTACGTGAAACATGTGAGGCACCTTATTACTCCACAATATAATATTAGAAGGTTAGAAATGGCCAAGATCGTCTTGAATAAGTGGAAATATGATCCTGGAATAATTTATATATATATATATATATATATATATATATATATATATATATATATATATAAAGTAAACAGAAGTCAACACTTAGAGGCGACAGTCTGTTCCATGCTATATGCAACGTCGCCTCTAAGTGTTGACTTCTATGTTCTCTTTTATATTTACACACGCTCTATCTCTGATATCGAGCACTTTATCCCATAAATATAGCACACTTTAAGACTATATTTCTTCATATATATATATATATATATATATATATATATATATATATATATATGATTTTATTTCAATAATTCATGAGCTTCCAATCTTTAGCTATGATTAATTAAGGATGAAGAAATCATTTTCGTTTATGATCAATTTCATCCCAATTCTTCTGTTAAGCTTGGAGAGTAATTATACATTCTTATTGCTCAAAAAAGAGCCCAAAATATTATAAAAACCTCGGAAAATACCAATAAGATATAGTCGTGGTCTAGTTTTTTTCTTGGTCTCATGTCAAATGTCGAGGTTAACATATGTAATGGTTTGGTAATAAGAATGGACAATTGTGTATGTCTGTTTATGGCTGCGTGAATAACATGCCCATACAATTTATATTAAACGTAAAATACCACAAAGCATGAAATACAAGAAGAAACAAAAATGGTTTTAAAACATAACATTTGTATTTATTTGTGTGTTGATGTACATGCGTAGAAGTTAAAGATCTGTTGGAGTTATGTCTCTTTGACTGGGAATATTTTTATCTGAACTCACAAAAGTTGAATTAATTATAAAGCTGAGAAATGCTAAATAAACTGTAGTTTTAGAAAAATATTTCAAAGAGAAAAGTTCTTGTTGCATGTTTGAAAATGTTCTGTATGTTTGTAATGTAAGTTGGAAAAGTTCGTACGTACGTGCATGCGTGAATATGCTTTTAACGTTTTACCGCCCATGGTCGAGACGAGAATCCTTAAGATCACATCTTCGCAGGAATTTGGAAGAGTTAAAAGAGAATGAGCGAACTCAAGTATCTGCTATTTATTGATAATGTAATCACGTGACAGGATCACAGTAAATGGCCCGGAAACTTGACTTGGTCACGCGCTGGAAAAAATATTTGTACGTTGGTGGATGGCAACGCCCACTTGTGTGTTTATTGACCAATTAGAAGCTGATATTTCCTGAAAATATTTACTAAGCTGGGCAGGTTCTCTGATCCACTTTTTTGCACAAGAATGTACAAAATTATACATTAATAAGTTAGTGGTAGCGGGATGCTACAATATATTTTATCATTTCTAAGATACAACGGCTCAAATCTTAATCTAACAATTGTACAATTTTGCTGTTACACGATTTGGACAATTTTGTTGTTATATATATATATATATATATATGTTATATATATATATATATATATATATATATTTAATGTTTAATGAGTAGTCAATTATTTTCAAAATCCGAAGACACATCGGAGTAGCGAAAGATGCCTTCAAAAATTTAAGCAAAGTATTAAGAAAGAAATTTCGTTAGAAACAAACAAAAGAGTATTGGGTTGTTATGTAATATTGGTCCTTTTATGAGGTTTGACAATATCGGTCCTTCTATGAGGCTTGGCAATATTGGTCCTTCTATGAGGCTTTACAGATTAAGAACATACTTGAGCCGATAAAAATTTGGTTCTACAGAAGGATACTGAGAATACCATGGTCTGAATATGTGAGCAACGAAGAAGTTTCAGATAAAATGGAAACAAAAATGACATACTTAGAATCAGAAAGATTTATTTTAAATTTCTAGAGAACGTAATGAAGAAAGTAGTCTTAGAGAATTTTATACTGACAGGATATTTTCATCTATCGTCCTGAATATTCGAGAAATTTTATTAAAAAATTATGCGCTCTACAGCAAGATTTGAACCTGCGTTCCCATAGGAAAACCGTCATTAGACCTAACGAGCTTTGCATAAAATAATAATAATAAAATAAACGGGACATCTACTCAAATATGAGTATCCACTAAATATAACGTTTAAATAATAAAATCTGTGGGATTTATAAATAAAATCCATCCGCTTCTTTAGAAATTGCATTGTAATAAAAGTTCTGTTAGACTCAATGTCTTAGCCAATTCCTATTGGTTACCTTCAAGTGACGGTGTTCCTTTAGTAGATATATGTTATCTGTTATTTTATTTCTGCCTACACAGTTCCTGCTGCTCTCTACCAGTTTATATTGCTTCATTATCTGATCCCAGAACTCTACTCACGATCGCTAGATGACTGTATCACATCCTAAACCAAATTTTATATCCACTACGCTACCATCCCGCCAGGAGTAAAAATCAGTTTACAAAAGGAAGTTGTGGAGAGTCATGATCGCCCATGTCCTGAAGTGAGAAGGGACATAGAAGAAACACTGAACGACATTTGACGTGTGAGCAGACTTTGTTTACATCACTGTGCATAAATGAAAAACGATTAAGAATTTCTACCAATTGCAGGAAGAATAAAAATTCTACCTTTTGATCAGAAATTCTTTAGATGTTCAAATATAGGTTATTAAGAATATTAGAAGAGTGATGTTTAACATTAAAAAGAAAGTAATACATTTTTTGGTACAAAATCTATGGAGATCACTTTTTATCTGCAACATATGTTCACACAGATCAGTCAAAAGTAATCCCAAAAGGGGCCACTTATGATGTTGTCTCTAAATGCAGACATACGACTTCCCTGTCAAATGAATGAATATAAGTCGTTCCTAAATCAATAATGGAGAAGAAACAGATGGTCATTCATATTTGCTAATCTCCCTTTAGAATAAATCTTTTACTGTTTCATTAACTTTTAGTCTTCTTTAATTCACCTACCTTTAATATTTGTTCTTCGTTTTTGTATTTTTTTTTTAAATCTTATCTCGAAGGCAATCAAAACGCACTCTGCCTTAGACATACATCGTGATACGAAAATACGCGATGTGCCTTTTAAGGAACTAGATGAAAAAAAAGAATTAATTAATGTCGTAAAAGCAAGAGTTTAATTGAGGTCTCTAGATTCACCAATGAATTAGAAAACGTACAGATTTTACGACTGTGATGTGTATATCTCGGTTTACATAACCTAGCGGTAAACCATGAAAAAACTTCCTTAGGATATTTCATTCGGTTTACGAATATCTTTCGTGATAAATGTATAATCCGATTTCTTCAAATATGCGTTGGATATCGTTAAATAATTGTTTTTCTGTTTACACGCCCGCTGAAAACTGTAGTTTCCTTGACAATTTCAATGATATGTTTTAACAGAACTTGTACTTAATGACTCGGTATGTTTTTTGTTAAAGTTTTATTCTCGTCTATTATTATATTTCCTGTTTTGTTTCTTAAGAAAATGGCCGGATATTTCGAATGATGCGAAATACAGACATCAACATAACAGCATGAAATTATCAGGTAAAGTATTTGAACAGCCACCAAATTATAAAGTAAGTTAGGAAGAAATTGTTATAATTCCGTATTCTGCAACGGTATTACGTTTGTCGAAGAGAAAAACACGTAGTTTGATATAGGTGCTACACAACTTTATCTACAGAAGCAGCCGAGTTAAAAACTAAAGAAATAAAAAAAAACTATAGAAATGAAATAAATTTAAACAGCTATAGCACATTTCTCTCATCCTTTAACATCAATATACGGAAGGTTATTCGTGAAAATGAACGGATTTTGTTAAAAATTAGCAGACATAATGTCTGTAATTTATTCAATCACACACACACACACACACACACACACACACACACACATATATATATATATATATATATATATATATATATATATATATATATAGAGAGAGAGAGAGAGAGAAGAGAGATACCTCCCGTCTATTTCGACATATGAAGACGCAACATTTGTGTTTAGAACTGGCTTCTAGATTAACCACGCGTATGATTTGGTTATAGTGGTGAAGACCAAACATTTTCGGAATGACTGTTAATAGGTGCGTAGTATTTCACGAAGTCTGCAAATAACCCTCCTCATGGCACGCGAGTCCCAGTCAGTCCTGCCATTTAAACTATAGCGGTAGGAATATGGATTCATGAATTTTCCAAGGCACAAGCGAACTAAGCGCAATTTGAACTCGGCTCGGTGATTGCAAATCAGCACCGATATCCTTTACACTTACAGAGCACACACGTACTATATATATATATATATATATATATATATATATATATATATATATATATATATATATATCCTGATCTATCTCAGTCTGTCTAGATCTCTCTCTCTCTCTCTCTCTCTCTCTATCTATCTATCTATCTATCTATCTCTCAGTCTGTTCAAATACAAATATAAGAAATTGTTTTATATAAAAAAATATCGTATTTCTGATAGTCAATTCTGGGGAATATTTGATCTGATATATACCTGAATATCATTTCGAAAAGGATTTACTTGAAAATCACACAGCATATTATACCGCAAAGGTTCTTGAAATTTAAAATTACCCTGCATATTCTATTATCGCAAAGGTAACAAAAGTTAATATCATCCCTCATATTATACCACAAATGTTAAAATCACCCTTACAAATCAGCACCGATATCCTTTAAACTTACAGAGCACACTCGTGCTATATATATATATATATATATATATATATATATATATATATATATATATAGAGAGAGAGAGAGAGAGAGAGAGAGAAAGTATCAAAAATACATTTACAACTTTGCGAGGGTCGGATTCCTCACACGTGTCCATATAAGCTTATGTCACCAAATCCATCATTTTTGAGTTATTGTTTAAAATTTACGGTAGACGTTAAATGTACAATCGGTCTTCCTCGATCCATAGTTTAAGGTGCGATGGATCGTGTTCATCAACGCAACGATAAACAACAGCAAAGGTTGGCTGACTCGGATGCTTTCGGGCTTCAAACGCAATCTGAGGCTGATACCATTACCATTTATGCGGCCGTATATAAAATCATATCTACTTGCTTACGATATGAATATCCTGCCATTATTAAGCGGAACACTTCTTAGCTAACTCACTACTACACATGTTAAACGTTGAAAATAGACTAGCCACAAATGTACACGAACGACAAATGTAACTTAGTCTACATAGCAACGCAGCACCATCTACCGTAAAATTTCTTTAAACTTAATATCTCAAAAACGAAGGATTTGCGGACATATGTTTATATAGAACATTTGTTCTTGTTTTGGTGAGGGAAACCCGCCCCCAAAGTATGTAAAATATATTGATGTACCACACAGACACATACATACATACATACATATATATATATATATATATATATATATATATAAAATATAGTTTTAAAGTATGCTATATTTATGGGATAAAGTGATCAATATCATAGATAGAGCGTATGTAAATATAAATATAAAAGTAAACATTCAAGTCAAAACTCACAGGCGAAAGGCTGTTTCATGCTAGACACAGTCGTTAGGCCACCTAATGCTTACATATATATATATATATATATATATATTATATATATATATATATATATATATATATAAATTCCCAAGGTGATACAATCTAGGTAGAACTCAATGTCCAGGACAGAGTAAGAATATATATAAAAAAGGCTCAAACACTAATATTCCATGGTTATAATTTATTACATTGGAATCGTAATATATATATATATATATATATATATATATATATATATATATAATCAGATAACGAACTAAAATGGCTGCAGATATTTTGAGTTCAATTATCTTATTTTTCTTTTCGTCATTGTCAATTTCTGTAAAAAAGTTTTATCCCTTCCGACTTGATTATTAACAACATTTTTCAAATTATTTTAAAATATTTTCTTTATTACCATAATAATTTTTTTTTTGGCAATTTATTTATAAAGGTCGACCGACTGCCTACACTGAGTATTTATTTATGGTACATGCCCGAATGTAGTAAAAGGTTTATTAGCATACTTCCAAATAGTTTCGGGCATGCGCATTCTTGTAATTTATGAATTGACCTCCGATTACATTCGGATAATCGTTCTTTGAATTCCGTTAAAGCAACTACTCTCTCTCTCTCTCTCTCTCTATCTAGCTATCTATCTATCTATGTGCATTCTTCTGTCGTTCGTTGAATATTTTATGCCTGTGTGACTGGCACAATATTTTCAAACAATGTCGCATATTTTATAAATACTAAACACTCTACTGCAAGTCAGTGGGACATGTTGATGGAATTTTAAAAATAGGACGCCTTCTTTTCCTGACACGGTTTTTGTTAACAAGTTTCTGTCAAAAAGGCAGAATTCATGTCGCTCAAATTCTACTAACTTTTCATTCCACATCTCCCTGCTAAAGTAGATTAGTAATTGAAGTGACTCGTTTACATAGGAAGTCACAACTAGCTACGACTATTACCCATGAGGCAGTTGAGTGCATTCTAGTTCTCGTGAGTCAGTAACACTACACTACAATGACATCACCGATAGCTAAGGAACCGAACGAACAATTATCACTTGATAATTATGATTACGCACAAGCGTGGCTTAGGATACTAGCAGCTAAAGCTAGAACAAAAAGCTAAAGGATTTCAGATCAGTTGGAGGAGAAAACCAAATAACTGACCTCCTCTTGGCAACTGATTGTTGTGAAGCAATTATAGAAATATCAGCAATCGTATCCCCAACAGAGTTGGAGGAAATGAAGTTTGACGGTATAAGTCAACGAATCGTGAAAAATATAGCACCCAAGAAAAAAAAACAACTAGTGAATGCAGAGAGGGCTAAGTTTAATGTTTCTCAAAAAGTAAATGAACCTGTTTTCGAATGTTCTCCGTCTAAACTAGGCCTCTAAATATTATAAATACGAATAACTGGGATCGGAAAACGAGTCTAGTGGAGAGGATTTGATCAAAATGAACTTAGTAAACGGCCTTCAAAATGTGGAGTATCGGCAAATGACTCTAATGCATTTACAACTGGGAAGGTTTTCACTAGAACAGTGTATCGGATTTGTTCAGCAACAAGGCGAAAATTTAATGAAACAAAAGTTAGGTATTTGGTAGATAAAATGGACACATACTCGATAAAGAAAAAAAGACAGAATGATGTGTATTTTTTGTGGATATAAACATGAAAGAGAAAAACAAAAATGTCAGGCATATCAACAAAAAAAACATATATGAAAAGTGTTTCAAAATGAATCATCTTAAACGTATGTGTAAATCCAAAACGAAAAACAATCCAACAAAATGAAGAAAAAATAAGTATGGATGTCTTTACGTGGAAAAGAAAACATAAAAAAGTGATAGTAAAATTTTGAATCAGTAATGTTTTATTGAACATGCAACTAGATACGAGAAGTGATATGATGTTGATACTCAGAAGTTTCTGGAAGAAAATCAAGATTAAAGAAAAAACCTTGTGCAATTAAATCAGTTCGGCGGATCCGTGATAAAAACGTTATTTTGAAGCCTACGCAGAACTAAGAAATATATTTGACGTATTACCAATTATCTTGGCAAACTGTGAAAAGTATCATCGTCTAATAGGAAATGATGTATTGAACATAAGTTCGACAAAATTAGTAAACAAAAACAAGGCAGAAGAAGCAGTAAAACCAAAAAAACTATTAAGCAAAGTTAAGATTAAAGGAAAATGTCTCCCCCACAAGAAAAGCGTCAGTTCATCTACTTCTAATAGTTGTGAAAAAAACTATAAAAATTACTGGAACAAGATCTACTTGAACGATTTCCACCAGGAGGGAGCAAATGGGGCTACCCGTGAGTAATTTTAAGAAAGAATGATAGGGATACGTGCAAAATAGCCAGAAAATATGTGCAAACGCATATCCTATCCCTAATATAGAAAGAGATTTGAACTCCTTTGCTGATATGAAAACATTCTCTAAAATTGATCTAAAGTCAACATAGTATGAAATACCTATTGACGAAGACTTTAAAGAAGTTGCAACAATACACACACTAATAGGTTTATTAATATGGAAAAGAATCCGTATGAAATTAAAACCGCAAGTGCGATTTTTCAAAGGCCTATAGAACAAGTTTTGGTAGCGATATAAAAAAATACAATATACTATCAGGATGACATCTGTATTGGTGAACGATGAACAATTAAAATATAAAGCCAATATGGTTTTCAATAAGTTAAAAAATGCTGGATTAACAATTAACAAAACAAAACGTATGCACAATACTAAAAAAAACGGATTTTTTAGGATATTCCATGTCTAAGGAAGGCACATCACCAGAAAACTCATTAATTGACAAAATATTAAAAGTTGACTGCACCTCTGCAGATGGGTAAGACCCACCCAATGAGGCGTCTTTGGTATGACGATAAACTACATCCGGCATTAAGGCCTCTGATCAGGAAGTATTAAGGAGCGTGAACCTACCTCTTAATTGCTTGTGTTCCCACATATACCCTAACCCGGGGTGGTAGCACCTTTTAGGGTCTCATCTATAGGCAAATAGTTAATAGTTTTAATACCAACAATACATTTTTGAAAAAAATATTATTAGCAATACATTTCCCAGCAATACATTTTTAACAAAAGAAATATTATCAGCAATACATTATTACCAGCAGTACATTTTTGGAAAGAAATTATTACCAGTGATACATTTTTAAAAAAAAAAAGTACATATATTATCAGCAATAAAAATATTGTCGGCATTAAATAACCTACTGAGGTTGATAATGTGTAAAACAAAACAAAACAAAACAAACGAAAACAATCAAACTTGTTGATGACATTTTCTAATCATTTTACCCCAAGCAACGTAATAAAGCCACTAAGACACACGGATTTACTGAGTGTGAAAGAATAAGAAAAAGAGAAACATTATTAAGGAGCGAGAATAATAAAAGAAGAGGAACCAAGAAAACAGTAGATAACGATTGGCATTGCATTTAATGTTTTGACGATCAAAGTTCGCTGGAAAGCATTGAGCTAAAAGAGAGTTCTCAAGCGAGAAGTGCGAGAAAAGAACCTGTTAGGATATAACTTATGGGTGCATCTAGCCAACTGTTAGAGAATTATTGTATTTTGTAGTATTGCATAGAACCACTCGTATTCTGTGTCCAGTTTCTTTATCACCTATATTAAATTTGTTTTAACTGATCCCAACACCGATGTATCGGAAGTTGTTAGCATTTATGAATTCGACATCTGAATTTTTATGACGGATTCAGGATATTGCCACAGAAATACAAAAATCCATTGGTAAGATATAAGTTCCACTCAAGTAACTTCTACCTAAGAACCACTGATTTGTAAAATCGTCTCCCAAGTGGATGCTTCTCCTATCATTGATATCTTAACCTTATTCAAATCTACCGTCAACCTACATATCTCCATAAACTGTGTCTCTTACTCTGTAAACTCTAACTTGAGTGGCTCTTGAGTCTTGTACAGGATAAACATCACTGTCAAAAAAAAGAAATTTAAGTAAAATGATATTTGTTGTCTTAATTATTCCTAATATGACTCAATCATTGAAAACAGAGTCGGACAGATGGAATGACATCAGTCACCGTAGACGGGTTACAATTTTCCCGCATAGATTATACCTATGTCTCCCTGACTCCTCGGTGTCGACTGCTTCGTACTGACTCTTTTACTTGTATGCCTCTTCGGTCTGAAACGGAAGTATGTCTGCGTATCTGTAAATGCGCATGCGTTACAAATGCCTGCGATAAAGTCTTGAAGAATTCGTCTTTTCATCCTACCGCTAAAACCGTATCTGATAACCGAAGTTAACTCGACTGTAACAATCGCCGTTAAATCCAGCCACCTGCACTATCATATTTTCTTCGGGAATATTAGTAATTAAAATTGTAGCGTCCCCATGTTGATATCAAGAGGCCAACATCCGGTAACTTTAGTGGATCTTGGTGGAGATACATAATACCTACTTTGAATATTGCCATTTGAAATCTTTTTTTATTATTGTTTGTTATTTACTTTATTTTTTTTTCCCAAGATTCTAAGACGATGTTTGAAATGAGGCAGATTATCCATCATCCGGGCCTGGGGGCTAAACTTTAGTAAGGACCCCTATCGTCAGAGTAAAGGCAATCTCATACGTAACATGATCATGTTTGCCATGACAATGTTATTAATTCACATGTTAGTGTTGCAGTGCTACGATCAAGTTCTGAAAGCTTTACGTCTAAATAATTGTAAATATCGATTCTAATTTATAAAAAAAAAATAGTTATATTTCAAATATGAAATCATATACAAAAATATTTAAATATCACCCCCCCCCAAAATATTTCTCTTTTTCTTTTTACACTCAAACTATTTTTGATACCAGTTACCCCATCACACACAGATTTAGGTACACTCAGCCTAATGGTTAAATTTTACCAGTGCCAGCAGCACTAGTGACTCATGTACAACCCTCTCATCCATCCCAATTTTTCTCACTCCAGAATCAAAGCAATTTTGTCAAAGATCTAAAGAAGACCCTGATATTTTTAAGCACAGATTCGTACGAAACAAAATTAATATACAAATATGAGGTTTATAATGATTGGGCTACGCTATTATTCTTGGTTACGAAGAGTCTACTTGCCTAAAACGTTATCATTCGGATTTTTTTTCCTCCTTAACTATACACGAAGAAAATAAGTACCTTTAAATATCAGAAAATGGCTAGCAAATTGGTCGTTTCCTTGAACCGCTTCTGGATGTACCCGACACCTTCTGCTATGTTCTATGTTTACAAGAGTCACATCAAAACAAAACTGGCGTATTGATGTCATATCTGGATTGGAGCTGCCCAGTCCTCGCGTCCCAGTCTTGACAGATTTCAAAAGCATTTACGCATCCTTGTCAGTGACGAATCATATTTTACTTTACAACCCTTTTCCACGGGCGAAATTTTGCTAGACTCTCGCTAATATATCGCTATTTCCAAGACAAATGTCCAGACGATTTACATTCCCTAGTTTCACTAGTTCAAACCTTTACCGCTAGGATCAACCATGCCACGTACACAGGGTCGAATCGTTCTCTTTTCGTATTCAATTGATAAGTAGGAACTTCCACCCAGACAGATTCTTCCCAAGGTGTCTGTGCTGAGCTAGACAGTTTTTCTCGCACGAATCCATCTTACAAGTCTACCATTCCTTCATGCTTACGATATTACTGGCACATATTGTCTGGAGCTCCTGCTGTATATTTAGAGATCTTCGATAAAATCCAAAGAAGAATCTGCAATGTTATTGGTTCTGACTTGGCATCTCTGCTTCAATCATTTTTCTACTGCCGTAATGCTATTTCCTTGTGCCTTTTCTATAAATACTTTTATGGTAAACTTTCCACTACGGTACGTAAACTTTATGAAATTACACGCAGTACTAGTTTGGCGGTGAGGTCTCATCATTTTATAGTTGAAATGGATAGATTTAACCGTAAGTTCTATACTAAGAGTTCTTTTTCTCGGACTTCTCGCTTGTGAAACTCTCTTCAGGCTTCTTGCTTTCCAGTCAATCTTCTGTCTTCATAATTTCTGTTCTTTTATTGTTCTCGATCTTTAATATTTTTTTCTTTTTCTTATATCCTTTTACGCTCACATTCTGACCAAAAATGCAATAGTTCTTTGCCAGTCAAACTCTAAAAACCATTACAAATCTCGTAGGCCCTTTACATTAAGAGAAAATAGCCTACTATCAATAAGACGTTTTTTACATTAAGAGAAAATAGCCCACTATCAATAAGACTTGTTTTAATCAAGGTGCTCTTGTATATTCTGAATTTGTTGCTACGTGGCGTTAAATTCCATGTCTTAATCAGATTTTTAAATGTTAAGTAGACTAACTATTTCTGAGACTAAGTCAGTTTTGCTCTGCTCAAAATACTTATCATGACGATATCATTTAACAAAAAAAATTTTGACGATCCAATTTGATTGTTATTCATGCTTTAATATTTTTTCTTTTATTTCATTGTTGTTTTTAATCGATGTTTAAACATGGCTCCAAGGTGAAGAGGTTAAGCCTCATTTAGGAATATCTTTCTTTAAACCATATCGTCTATAGAATCACAAAGAATTGTATCAGGTAACAAAAACCACATCACTTAAGGACTTTCAACGGGAACAAATAAAAAGGTTAGCACATGTAATTCGAAGAGAGAAGAATGATATAATCAAGATGATAATGTTCCACACCACTACAAACAAAATGCAAGGAATTAAATCCCCAGTCAATACGAACAAAAACAATAACAGCCGCTGGACTTGAGAAAACTGTTTTCCTGAAAAACTGTTTTCCTGAAAAACTGTTTTAAAAGAAATATTTTATAAATTTCAACCTACAGCAATACTGTTTGGTTAATGACTACTGAATATTTCCTTATAAGGTAACGGCTAATATTACCAATACCATTACCATTTTGTCAGTATGCTTTAAGAGGTCACCCACTTTGACCTTTAAAGAAAATAGTTTAAAACAAAAGTAAAGATTTTTACTCGAATCGCATATCCTGGAAGAACGTTTAACATTAATTGATTTAGCCAGAAAAACTAGCGATTAACAGAAGCCAAATATACAGTCATTCCCTTCCGATTAATAATGATTTACGTGATTTAATTTGATGGGCAACCGACATAATCATGAAGAATCGAAAGAAAATGTAACAGAAAAGGAGACAAATAATGAAAATACATGTAAGTATCTGTTTATTTATAAGAAAGTAAGTTGATTGATTAAAAGCTTAGGAAATCAGACTGGAATTTATTTTGTTGAAGTCTGGCATAGTTCCACTCTTAAGACGCGGTTTTCTACTGCCTCTCATTTTTTTCTTTTTAAAAGAGATTGTATTTTGCAATAAATTTAAGACTTTGCTTTCAGAAATTCTCGTTTCAGAGAAAGAAAACTAAAGCGTTAACCGACTGAAGTTGCAGTGATGGGGGGGGTGTTTTTCGTCATTTTTTTTTCCTTTTCTTTAACTAATTTTCGAGATGGCACAGACGGATCACATAGTAAATGAGAGGGGGGAGCACAGGAGTTACAAATGAGCCACGAAGAGAAACAGTGGGGGAATTGAAATCCGGGCCACAGGAACGAAAGCCCCATTTATTTTTGGTACAGTTTTGCAATTCAAGTAGTCGGGGATGGTGTTCTTTAGCGTCAAGTAAGCAGTCAGTCGGCATAACGAATAAAAAAAGTCGACACATGGCTATAAAAATAGAGTTAAATGGCATTCACGTGACAGGGGCAACGATGTGTATATTAGTGATTTTAATATGGAAAATAAATACAAACAGGGTGTCCTATAGAGTGAGAAGTATGAAGCATCAGACACATTTTTTTGGTGCAACAAAACTTACGTATATAACAGTGCTTTGTTTGAAAATTCCTTTAAAAAACTCAAAAGTTAAACGCTATATAAAAAATTTGAAAATCTGTCTATATCTCTGAGAGAGGCATTATGATTACTTGCATTATTCGGACTGTCATCTTCATCATCATTGCCATATTCACAACGTTTCGAACGTTGTACGCTCCAACCTTCTTCAGGCGATTGGAATTTAGAACCAAACTTTTTATTTCGTCCACAGGAGTAGATTGTTCTAGTTTCAAGCGCCATACCTCTTCCGGATGTCTCAGTTATTTCCATTTAATCACTACAATGAGATAGACTGGGCTACCTAGCTATGTATACAGCTAGTGTGGTGACGGCTTCGTCAACTAAAATCAACGGCCAGGGCGGATGTTTTTTTCAGTGGAATCACTGACCACATGTCCGTGTCAAGAGGAGCTTTCCAATTGGAAGAGATCAGCTTTGGTTTAGCCCGGAGAGGAATGAGCTTTACTAGGTTTACTTGCCAAAGATACACTATGCATGAATGAATACCCTCTGATATACGAAAGGAAAGTGCTCAGATACGCAGCAACTCTACGACCACACCCGGTCATGGGATGATGATTATATTGATGATCATATATATATATATATATATATATATATATATATATATATATATATATATATATATATATATAAACATTCGACACGAGCTAAGACGTGAATGCGCGGAAACTCCCGCGAATCGATTTTTGGACATTATGAAAACGACAATAAGCACAGAAACTCTTTGTCGAAGGCTAACGTGATTGGACAATTTATATCTAAATATATACCCGGAACTAAGGAAAGGATGTAAAATTTAGGAAAATAAAGCCAAAAGTCTGGTCTTTAGACAAAATTAAACATACACACATATATATATATATATATATATATATATATATATATATATACACTGCGTGCCAAATTATTATCGAGATAACTTTTTTATAATATTTCAAAAACCATCTAATCAATTCACACAAAATTTTCACACAATATTGGCAACACTGACCTGCGCAATCACTGAAATTTTCGTACTGATCTGCGGAATGTAAACAAACTGGCACCATATTTGTTATCTTTTACTTTTTGATTTACAATGCAGTAGCAAGCAGAAAACCGCTGCTAACAAGATTCTTTTCATTATTTTAGATCTAATAGACGTCATGATCTTAAATGGCTATGGCGGTGAGAGAGCATCAAAGGCGGAGAAATAACCTCCACACCAATGTTAAAAAAATTTTCCCATTTATAGAAGTAGTGTCGTCAGTTAGAAGATAAAAAGTGTTCATCATTAGTTAAGATAATTAATAGAATACCCACATTGTAACAACATTTACGTTGGGCCAGATCTCAAAAATAAACTGAAATTAATATATTTTCAATGATTTCATCTTTAAGTATAATATCATTGGTTAATCAGAAAGGTGTGTTGTCCTTATATGATAACGAGAGAACACATACTGCCCGATTCACTCGGGAAAAAATTATGTTACTAATATGGAAATTTTACCTGATCCTCCTTGTTTTCCTGACCTTGCTCCATCTTTTCAAATCATTACAAATATTTTATAGAGCGAAAATGTATATAAATTGAGAAGCGGTTAAAACTGAGATTGAATTTCTTTGCTACGAACTCTTTACAGAAAGAATGTTACACCCAATAATTGCCAAGAGATTATGTTATCGATTATATATATAAATTATTACGAAAGAAGCCATATTGCACACCGTTTCGGCCGTTGTACGCTCCGGCCTTCTTCAGGTGATTGGAATTTCGAACTTATTTCGTCCACCGGGGTAGATTGTTCTAGTTCCATGTTCAATGCTTATTCCCGGTGTTTCAGTTATTTCCCTTTAACTCAACTCTCCAAGTTTTTTGGTTCACCCCTACTGTAGCCTGGTATTGAACTCACAACTCTTTGGTTCTAGTCACTGGATTTAACCACATCTTTATCCACTGTGCCATGTGTCCTCGAGTTTTAGTATATAGCAATCTTAGCGGACTAATCGAAAACGCATTAAACGAATTCGCATTAATCGAGGTATTCCTGTAATTAACGCGACAATGGGTACAAAGGAAGAAATTAACTTACGACAGAGATATATTAATTGTCCTTGAAAAACTATCGAACGACAAAAGTTTCACAATTACAACACTTAACCAAAGAGTTGTATCGTTCTATTGGACACCAACACTTATAATGAAAAAAGAGAATTCTTCCTTGGAGGTGAAAATACTTGTGAAAAAGCACATAATATAGATCTATATATTCACTTATGTGCTAATACTCTTGAGAAAGGTATGGATCCATCTCTTTTCCCTTTAGCTATGGGTTAAATAGCCGGAGAGAGAGGTTCTTATAGCCTTGAGTGTCGAACGGTCGAGGAGGTGGACAACTCGGTATTCAAAACCTGCGGAGGTTCGTTTAAGGACCTCGTGGCAAACTCTGCACCAGTTCTTTATATTCGGTTATCAAAAAATGTGCGGTTGGCTTTCTACAAGCCTTCGACAATATAATCAAATGATATGAGTGTGTTGTCTGTCTGTTGGTTCTAAGAACTGAACTGCTTGACCCTCATAGGTCTAAAACTACGGGAGAGTCCACATATATATATATATATATATATATATAATGTCATCCACAGACAAACTGTTTCGCTGTATCACAGCTCATCAGCGTGGATAGACACCCGATTGCCTCAAACCAGGATCGAAACCCGACTGATTTGGGATCAGTCGGAGATTTTTCCCCTAAGCAGAGAGGAAGGTGAATTTTTACGTATTTATTTTTTATCAGTGACTTAGAGTGCTCGATTTATAGAAGAGCTTTGCATTATCAGCAGTAGCAGTCACTGTTTACAAATTCGCGCTTACATACTTACATAGATACATATACATGTGTATGTATGTGTGTGTATTTGTGTGTGTGTGTTGGTTCGCCAATTAATTTGGTAGTTGAATATGTGATAAAAGGAGCATTTATTTTGCACAACATTTAGTTTACAATGTAATCTCCTCCTTTCTCAATCAGTTGGCCCAATGACTCGCTATTGATTACTCGTATATTGTACAGTGGCAATTTTAGACCAAAATTCAACCAACTACTACGTGCCTAGCTACGGATTTATTGATCCAGCTTCATATATATATATATATATATATATATATATATATATATATATATATATATATGATTACATGAATCATTCATGCAAAAAAAAAATATAGACGTGAATGATTTAAATGGCGAGAATACATCTTCGCAAACAATTTCAATACGATACACTAACCCCAAACCTGTATATGAATGATATGATCCCTGTTTATAAATTCCAGTTGCATAAGGTCTTTTTTAGTTTTTAAAAGCTTTCGTCTGTTCCTACAGACATCCTCAGGTATGGAAATAGATTTGTTCTTGTTTTTCACTTCTCGTTAATAAGAGGACAACGAAAATATAGATGTAATCCGAAAAAATGCCATGAGAAATGTGTTATTGTTTTGGAACGTGCGGTCGCAACGCTGAGTTTGAATTTTAAATTTTAAGGTTGTGCGTTTTTGTACAAATATAGTAATAAGAGATGTATGCAACTGGAATTTATAAACAGGGATCATATCATTCATATACAGGTTCGGGGTTAATGTATCTTATTGAAATTGTTTGCGAAGATGTATTCTCGCTATTTAAATCATTAACCTCTATATTTGTTTTTTTGTTTTTTTTTTGTATGAATGATTTATGTAATTATAAATTAAAATTGCACCTATAATCGAAATATATGTATATATATATAACAGGTTACCTGTAAACCCCCTCCAAACTGGCATGAACTTATCAGTGAATTAAGTGATAACTGATATAAGAACATTTTTGCGATATGAGACTGATAGAAAAATAAAGTAAATTTGTCGTTTAAATCTGAATGTGGAGTACTGTAATTATCCAAAATTAATTAAAGTGTTAATTAATTATAATCAATGAAATCAGCCGGGAATAGGCGGAGGGCTACAGTAACAAAACTTGTTAAGTTAAATCCCCAACCTCAACAGGTGCTACCACTCCAAGTCAGGATGGACTTGGGAACACCAACAATTAAGAGGTGGTTTAAAACCTCCTGATCAGAGGCCTTGCTGTTTATCGTCTCACCCAGGACGCGCAGAGGGTTGTGCGACAAACGTAAAGATATGTTATGGCAAAGGTGCGGATAATTTTTGACTTGCCCTCGTGTATATATATATATATATATATATATATATATATATATATATATATATATATATATATATATATATATATATATAATTTTGGCTAAAGACTAAATTTTTTCTTTTTTTTTTTGGCGGTGGGGGTTCTAAATTTTACATCATTTTCTTATTTCAGTGTATATATTTAGATATAAATTGTCCAATGTCGTAAACATTGGTCAAAGAGTTCTTTGCTTTTTTGTCGGTTTCGTAATTCCAAAATTTCTTGATAGCTCGTGTCGAATGTTTTTTAAGTTAATATTATATATTATATTTAATATTATATTTAATATTATATATTATATTTAATATTATATTTAATATTATATATTATATTTATTATTATATTTAATATTATATATTATATTGCTCTACGCCCGAGTTATTGAGCACTTTCTAAAATCTACTGGAATATCGTCGCCCGTCATCATTCTTTATTTTATTCTCTCTCTCTCTCTCTCTCTCTCTCTCCCTCTTTCTCTCTCTTCATAGTTACTAACGTATCCTTTCATTTCCTTTGTTTTTTTTAATTAAGTTTATTTTCTTCCCCCCCCCCGTATAAACATTTGAATATTATTGGGGGTTATTTTTTTTATTCGTGACTCACAGGCGTTAGAACGATTCTCTTCTACAAGAAATGAATTTTGCACTTAAGTTAAAACTTTATATTTACATTCCAGATTCCCTATCCATAGCCCCTCCGACAAATATGCTTCTTCCTCTGTGCATCTATAACAATCCATATTGGTAACAAAGAAAAGAATACTGAGCAGTTACGTGACATCTGTCCTTTTTTAAATAAGCGAATGTTGGACGATTTCCTCAAAGATGAAGAAGAAACTTTAAGCGACAGCATGTGGTTGTACAGAAGGATGCTCAGGATATCATGGACTGAGCGTGTGAACAACGATGACGTCTTAGAGAGTTTGCAAACAAGAAGGAGACTTATACTTAACATCAGGAAGAGGAAGCTGAATTTTCTGGGACACATAATGAAAAATGAGAGCTGGAAGAATCTGATACTCACAAGTCGAATAGAGGGAAAGAGAGACAAGGGAAAACAACCCGTGACATACCTGACGGGCTTGAGTGGATGACAGAACGTGGTCTGGGGGAGGAAGCAGACGGAAGGAAATTTTTGAGAGCTGCAAGGAATAGAAGGAGATGAAGAACCATGATCGCCAACGTCCTGAAAGGACATGGCACATAAAAGAAAAAGAAAGATAGTGAATGCTCAAGCACCTCTCTTTACCCTCTTCTTCCAATGTGACTTTTAGACCTCTAGCCCATTAGAGATCTATACATACATAACTCGCACCCTGGCACAGCCCAGTTTGGTTCTCAGTTTTTGTTCCCGTACCCATTATTTTTGCTGTCATTGTTTTTGTTTGTGTGTGTGTGTGTGTGTGTGTGTGTGTGTGTGTGTGTGTGTGTGTGTGTGTGTGTGTGTTTTTATTTTAAATAAGAGTAAATAGGCCTCCCCATCTACCGATTAATAATCGTCCCCTTCTTTTGAACAGGAGTAGAGGCTAATCCATTGTTTCCTGTTTAGGAATGGGTTCACGGCTCTTTCCCTTTTCTATGGTCTTAGTAGTAATGCTGCCGTGAATCTTTTTATGCCGTGTGCTGTTTGTGGCAACGTCTCTTCATAGTGAGGGTACCGAGTTGGCAATTTTCTGGTTGCTGTTCCCGACTGGTAGCTAGGAGCTCGAACTCATGAATATCGTCTTGAGAGGCTGCTCTGATCAACAGTTGCATAATATTATCGGGTTTCTTGCAGTACCATGTTGCGCAGGGCCGGGTGTCCCCTCCATGCACCCTCGGTGCGCAACTCCGACGCCACATTATGGTGAAGTCAGCGCCAGTTACTTTCTGCTCATGCCACATTTCATAACCGATTGATTCTATTACTTTAGGCCTTTTCCTTGCCAACGTAACTCAACATGACCATAAGCAACCAAAGATATAAACCTAAACCAGCTAAAAAATCACCTAAAACCTTTGATTTCCTTCTCTAACATCCGTGGTATTTGTACCAACTGCTGCACTGTGGAATCATTCCTCTCTGATAAGTCTCCTCTGCGAGACTAACCTTAACTCGTCAATCTCTTCCTCTGATTTCTTGATTCCTCTCTACCTTCCTCTTCTTAGAAAGGACTCTAAAATCCACATGCATAGCCTGAGAGTTTATGTCCGCAATTACGTGTCTTTTGTTAGAGAACTCTCTTTGGAATCTCGAAACCATTCGTATATGTATCTCCGTCTATCTCTCCTCAATTCTTCTTTCTCTACCATTCCACTTCCTCTCAAGACTTTGGTGTATTCGATAGTATTTCTGATAATATAGACAAGGTCATCTCTCTACATCCGTTTGCAAACATATTTGTGTCTGGTGACTTTAACACCCACCATATCAGGTGGCCTAAATACACTGTAACTGGCCTCACTGGCATCCAAACCCTTAACTTTTCAATCACTCAATCCCTCCCGCAAGCGGTTGACTTTAATACGCGTTTGCCCAGTAACGCGAACGGTGTCGCTTCGCTTCTCGATCAGTTTTACCTCCATCCTTGATTCTTGTCGCGCTACGCAGTTGTGCCCTCCTGGCAAACCTGATCACTCCCCCTCTAGTCACGTCCCTTGGAATGTAATATTTAATCATCCCGTACAAAAATGTGCGTCTGAGGTCTCGTCCTAGATAAAAGCCGGCATCGAGGCTTTCATCCCAGCAAAAAAATACCAAGTTAAATTGCACTCATTTCCTTGGTTCTCATAGCCCTTAAGAATCACTTCTTCTGACTGTACCGGAGTGACATGTCTGATTGCAGTAGACGTCATTTTGTCTCTCCTCGTAATGAAGCGTGTCCTCAATGAAGCAAAGTTACTGTTTGCTGATAGAATGAAACAACATATCGCAAGTTTGATTCTGAAGATTACTGGTGGCTATACAAAATCGTACTAAACTGCAACAAATCCTCAATCTTTCCTCTCTTCAAACAATTCGAAGTCCTAACATCCTCAGCTGATAAGGCTGAATACATTGCTCGGAAATTCTCATCAAATTCAACACACGACTCATCCGGAGTACATACACCTGATTTTTTCCCTAGACCTAAGGCTATACTGTGAGATGTGCATGACCCCGTCGATGGTATTAGGCATCATCTCTAAATTAGATTCTCATAAACCAAATAGTAGTAACGGATACCAGCTGAAGTCCTAAAGCAATGTACCCCTGAGCTGACTCCAGTTCTCTCTAAACTAACATATCTTCCCTGTGCCTTTTCAATAAGTATTTTCACTAATGTTTCTGAGAAGCTTCACTTTATGGTACGTAGAATTAATGAATTTAAAAGCAGTATATCATTTTACAGTTAAGATTGCCAGATGTAACCGTAATTTCTATGCTAACAGTTTCTTTTCTTGACTTTTCGCTTTTGGTACTATTTTTCAGCTTCATGCTTTCCAGTCAACTTTAATATTCAAACTTTTAAATGTAGTGTCAATCGTTATCTTCTGTCTTCTTAATTTCTATCTGTTATTGTTCTGTCACCGTAATAATGATTTTGTTTTCTTTTTCATAGTTTTTCACACTCAGTAACCCCTTGTGTCTTAGTAGCTTTATTGCCATGCTTGGGGTGAAATAATTAAAATATATAAAATAATCAGTATTAGTAATTAGAAAATAATTAGAAGTAAATCAAAATATGTATTTATGCTCGCTTTTGAGAAGAAAGAAGCGTTAAATATCCGAGGCGAACTCCTCTCAGTGAAATAAGTAAAATAGAGTAAAAAATACATGAAAATTAACTTTTCTAAAGTAATTTCCACGAAAGAATTTCTAGTGACACATGATAGACCTGATGAGTGGGCCAAAGGATGGATTTTATCTGATACAGATGTGCCTGTGTCTAAAAGGAGACAGCAAAGGAGAGGCAATGTGATGATATGGGCTGGAATTGTCGATCAAACTTTTGTTAGACCATTTAAAGTCGATGAAGGAGGTAAACTGAACAGTGCTATTTTGGTTTCATGGACAGGACTCTCTTTGAACTCCCAGTCTCGCAGTTTCATAGACAAGGCAGATATAGTAAAACTAGCAGCATGGCCCGGCGTTGCCCGTGCTTGATTCAAAAATCGTACGACTCATACAGAAATCGCTATCACTTGACTTAAAACATTTTTGCCCTTCCTTGCCTTTAAAGGAGTGCCCTTTGCCGTGCTGATGTTGCTACATGCCTTACTTCTTGCCTATCTCACACTGCGAATTTTTTCTAAGCTCTATACTAAACATTAAATCCGTTACGAAAAACGAACTAAACAAAATGAACACAAAACGATCAGCTTTAAAAAAAAAGTACTCGTAACTGGAAAACCGAAGGAAAAAAGAATGTTAACAACAAATACTTTTTCACACCCAACCCAGTTCTGCAGAATCAGAATCAACGTTGAGTTTAAGCAAGCGAATGAGCCAATTTGAGTAAAGTGTCATGCAGATTTAAATTTTTCCCACTTGTGACGAATGAAGCTATCGATTTTTTTGCATGCTAGCATGCTAGTTAATATTCGTGTCAGCTGTTGGCTCTCACGTTGACCAATAGAATCTTCCTGCCTATTCGTGGCAGCCAGCTATAGGCTCTCACTCGGGCCAGTAGAAAATGGCCGCAAACTAGACGAAAACTGCCGTAGAAGATGAAAAAAATCGATTATTTCCAATATCGATGGGAGTTGGGAAATGCAAGGTCGGCCTTGGCCTTCCCGCTAACTTGGATCGTGTGCATGTAAATTTTGGTACAAATCCGTCGAAATTGCGGCCGTGTATTCGTTACACACACACACACACACACACACACACACACACACACACACACACACACACACACACACACATACTGCCTTTTATAGATAGAGATATATCCCAAAATATTAAAAATATATAAATGAATGTATCTAGACAGAAATAGTAAAATATATCCAAAAATAGCCTCTAAAATCCGATCTCTTACTGCTAAAAAAAGACTTGTTTAAGTTTCTTTATTTTCCTTAATACTCTGAATGGAGAAAATAGTGGAGTGGAAAAGGAATCATCCTTTGACGATGGAGAGTGGTTCCAATTACGTACGCGCAAAAACATGAAGCGTTCTCTTGATGTGTTTACAAGTAGACAGTTTGAAGAATACAGAATCAGAAGGAAGGAGAAATATCAGGTTCTCCAGAAATAAATAGCACAAGTAGCAACATAGTATTTTAAAAAACATACAGTTTACTTAATTGCCTAACGTTTCAATGTCCTATCAGTTAAGATTAATCCACCTCACTCAACAAGAAGAATTTCTTGACTCTATCCGCTTTCTGCTTTATATAAATGATATACCGAAGAACATACAGCCCGTCTTAAGTTATTATGTAAATCGCAGAAACTTCATTAACTCAAATTTAGACAAGTTCATTTCCACCTTGGTGAGGCGCTTCGACGTGGAGTAATGGCTACCAGGCTTGTCTCGCTAGATCAATTACGACTCAGTACAGACTTCGATCCTCACTGGCTGATCCATACTTTCGGCCTTGTGTTACACCTAAGCCACGCTTAGTAAATACAGTTAAGGGCACTTCGACGCGGTATAATGTTTAGCAAGCTTTTTCGATAGATCAGTTACGACTGAGTAATGAATATGATTCTCTAAGGTACCCTATACATTTGACCTTGTGATACAACTAAGCTACGCTTAGTAAATCATTTAACGGTACTCCGACGTGGTGTAACGGTTACCAGGCTTTTCTCGCTAAATAATCACGACTGTGTAGTGAGTTCGATTTCCACTGGGTGTCCCAAACTTTCGGTCACATACCACAACTAAGCTAGGCTTTGATAATCACCATTTCTAGACTTGGTATTCTCTCTAAATTTTTAAGCACTTTTAACGACTTTATTTTTCTTAGGAAATGCTGAGTAATGTATTGCGGCTCAGACTGAAGAATCCGTGACTCGGGTTCGATATTCACTTACATGGTAATAGCCTCGAAAATGGTATGAATTCTACTCATCTCCCTCTCCCTGCTATGAGTAAATAGTAGGACAGACTGGGTAGCACCTGTTATAGACGAATTAAAACTCCGAATTCAAAACTGTATGTAACGCTGCTGATGCACATAATATGCCTCTGAGGAAAGGATCATTCGCAAGTAAATCTGAGTTTTTGAGGTTTACATAATAACTTCAGACGGACTGTAGATCATAAATAAATATCTATGCAGATGACACAAAGGTGCATGGGTGCATTTAAAAAAGTTTAGATAATCAGACCCCGGTAGCTGATCTCTGCTTTGATCTCGTTCTAACAGGTCAATGGGGTTAAAACTGACTTGTAGCATTCAATATCTCCAATAACAAAAATTATTAACGTTACATCATCACCAAGAAAACTCTGAACTTTCATTTAGTATGATTAACGGTTGTCCTCTCAAGGAAGATCCTTGCTTTGAATGTCTATTGGGACTCAATTTCACCCCCACCCCCCAGTAAGCAACTGGAACTCATATGTACGATATATCGATAAAGACGTTAGTAAAATGGCCGGTCCCTTGTACCACTCCAGAGAATACCTGATTCCTCTTGATATGTTCTATTATACAGGTGTCCCAAAATTTTACATCATTTTAAAAGCAATTATCTTGAAAACTACTAATTCTAGCTCAATGGAATAGAACAGTTTAGGTGTTGAACATCATACGTTTATTATGGGACCGATTTTATAAGTGTTCAATATGTGCACCGCCTGTGACACGTCAAGTCGGTAGTTAAGCTCTTGCCAAACACGCTGATGTTGATGATGGTCTACCAGATTCTTTAGCCCTGCATAACCAGCCCTCCTCTTTAGAATTTTGGTAATAATTCCAAATTTGTTTGCCGGTTGGTAAAGTTATTCCAAATTTTGCAGTGAAGGCATGCTGCACAGACTTGGATGACTGTGTGCGAGCAATATTCCAATAGGCAAAATGACTTCTCTTTGGCGTAAATGCATGGCTCAACCTGAAAACAGAACAAAAATAAAACATTAAATATAAAATCTTGTTTGTCTCTATACATTCTGTGAAAATTTGAGGTTATTTCAACAAGAATTGCCAAAATTATTGGCGTCCGAAATTATGTCAAATTTTTGGGGACGCCAGTATATATAAGAGTCAGATCAGCCCAAAACAGGAGTACTGCTGCAATATCTAGGCTGCCCAGTCCTCACCTCACACACTGAGGGCATTCAAAATTGTCTACGTGACCATGCGAGTGATTAATTATTTTACACTCTGCACCTTCCTTCCCAAGAGACGAAACGTCGAAAATTCGCAATTTCGGGCCTTCACAGCAAAAGATCGCCATGCCATGTACACTAGGTCTAATCATTCCAATGCCCTTCGTATTCCATTAGTAAAGAGGAAGATCCATTTGGACAGCTTCTTTCCAAGAACCGCTACAACGTGGAACAGACTCCAGAAAAGATGCTTCCCTGATCACTACAATCTTAACCTTTTTGTCTGCGTTTCTTATCTTCCCTCCTCATACTATGACCTCATTTAGTAAGCCTCTAGTTTGAGCTGAGCTTAGGTCTTATATCGATTGAAAAATTAATAAAAAAAACGAAAGACAAATATTCACGAAGCTATGCTAAGTCAAACAGATCCGTTAATTACTGAGGGTAAAAGACGTTTCGCTAGAGAATGATTTTCTAGGATTCATGTTAACCATCACTCTATGCTACCAACTCACTCGTACAAAACCACATTAGATGGACATTCCGTTAGAATCAGGCGCAGTACAGATAGAAATGGTTAAGAATACCTTTCCAAATATCGTGCTATATATAGTACTTAATGGGGGATTATTTTTAGGAGTTAAGGAAGTTGAACATAAAAAAAAGTCTGTGCTTTGTGGTGTTGAACAGTTTCATCCATTCATCCAACACTACACGTTGCTAGAAAACTAACATTTTTACCTGAATACAGAGCCATGTCTTTAAATAAATTGATGCCGTACATGGGGCCTAACTCGTTCAGAAATGTCTAAAATGTCAGTTTTATACAACAGTTTTCTCAGACCAATGGTTAAAAATGCCTTCGAGTGAATGAAGCTAGTAACTAAAAGCAAAGACCATCTTCTTCGAATTTTGCAGACTAGCGCCGTAGAATCACAAACAAACAACAATACCAGATAAATGAAATTGCATCACCTGAGGACTTTCAACAGTTAAAATCGATAGCAGACGTAACAAAAAGAGAAAAGAATGATATAATCAAGATGCTGATATTGCAAAAAAATGTTAGGATGGAAACATCATCAGTACTAGAAAGAGCAATAACAGTTACTGGACATTTATTTTCCTAAAAAATTGGCTCAACCGAAAGTAGGATTTGCTGTTCAGCCAATAATGGTTTGCTAAGTGCGAATTAGATTTGGCACACGACCAAATGTGAGGATCGAACCTACTATTCAGTTGTAACTTATCTAGATGTATAAGCTGGCTAACAATTGCACCACGTTGAGATGCCCACCGGCTTTTCTGCGAATGAATGCCCAATGTTTCCTTATGAGGAAACGGCTAATATTATCATTACCATTTATCAATCTTAACTTCGTGAAGCACTGACTGAATTCATTCTAGATTGTTTTGGATGACTAGATTGCTAACCACCCGGGAAAATGGTTGTCAGTAGCCTGAATTTTAAATAGAATAGTAGAATAGTAATATACATGCATTGTTAATAATGCGATTATAGAAATATATTCTTATATAGAAATGCATTGAAAATGGAAAGGAAAAAATCAGATAATAAAGGAAGCGTTACTGGCAAAATGTTAATTCTTTTATTATAGAAAAGCACTGACTGGTTGTTTTTTTTTACAGCTTATCAACTCTTTGTGGGTTGTTTGAAGCTGATATAATGAATATGTATACACCTGGGTTCCCCCTCACAGTAATATGATTGGCTGGTATCAGCCATAAATACAGACTGATGTGGAGGTACAGGACGACGCCTATTGCCTACGTCTATTGCCTACCACTACGACGAGGACCAGTCCACTACGGTTACCTGCTAGATTGTCCTACCTGGTTACAGTAGTCAACAACCACTTTGCTACTTCGAACAAATATATCCTTTTCCGGGATATATCAGAAGCCAAATCATATTTTAGGTTGGAGGAATAATTTTTTTAAGTAAATATTTGCCTTAAAATATTTTGGAGAATAACCATTATTCTTCAAGTACATGTCTTACTATTAAATACATGGCTCGAAGAAAAAGAATGAATAATGCTCTGCCCAAGTGAATTTAAGCATAAATGAATAATACGAACCCGGGTAGAATTCGAACTCGGCTACCTGATTTCCTCATTCCAAGCTGCTAACTATTACACCACTCGCACATCCAAAAGCATGCATGAAATTAGTAAGAAAGAATTTGTAGTGATCAGAAACTAATAGAAACGATATCCTCAGAATAAGGCAATTATGTGCATTTATTCGAACGCCTATTTAAACAAAAATATTTCATGAGGCCGAATAAGGCTATTACAGTTATTACGTCGACTGGTGTAGGTCGCCCATAATATTGTCGGTAGCATTTTTTATAATAAAAATTGGGTGTGGTTAGTGATTAAAGACTGGTGGGTGTTAAGTAGGTAGTGTGAAAGTAAACGCTGCTTGGGGTTTCTGAAAGTGGATTAAAAAATTAAATAGGAGAAAACAGTTCACAGAGAAAAAAGGGAGAGAGAGAGAGAGAGAAAGCGAGAGCTTTGGATTAAAATATGTTTGTTTTTTTGTTTTGTTTTTTTGTTAGTAGCAACGAAAGTAATGCATTTCGCCATGTCAGAAACTGGCTGTGTGAAAATAAGTAGGCGCCTTCTAGGCCACGTCTAGTTGAATTAGTCGTGACGACGAAGTGTCTCTGTCGCCAAATAAGCGAATGAATAACGTCGAAGTTATTATGAGAAAAAGAGAGGGAACTGTAAAAAGGTAAAAATCAAAGGCCAACCGAGATTTTCCATTCGGTCATAATATAAGGCAAAAGGTATTTTGAACCATAATATAAAACAAAATATCCTTAAGCCTAAAAGATAATGTGCTTTGGACTATAAAACAAAATGTCCTTTAAACCATAATATAATATAGTATAAGGTTAATGTGCATTGAAATATCGTATAATGTAAATAATCCTGTAACTATACAATGAGGTGGGAGTTGCTTTGAACCACAATACAAAGCGGGATGTGTTTTAAACCATGATATAAAGTGAAAGGTCATTGAACTCTGATATAAGGCACAAAGTGCTTAGAGCTATATTATAAGAGGAAAGGTGCTTTGACCAACCGTATAAAACACAAAGGTCCTTAAAAACCATATATAAGGTGGAACGTGTTTTAGACCATAATATAAGGAGGAAGGGGCACCTCGAGACGGTGCAATGGTGCTTCACATTAGAACAATGACGACTGAGTAGTGAATTCAATCCTCACTGGGTGGCCCCATACTTACAGTCTTGGCCTTTGATTTTTACCTTTTTACAGTTCTCTTCTCTTCTCATAATAACTTCGACGTTATTCATTCGCTCGCTTACTTGGCAACAGAGACACTCCGTCGTGACGACTAATTCAACTAGACGTGGCCTAGAAGGCGCCTACTTATTTTCATACAGCCAGTTTCTAACATGGTGAAATGCATTTAAGCTACGTTTGGAAAATCCCTAATATAAGGAGGAAGTTACTTTGAACTATCATATGAGACAGAAGGTCCTTTAACTCATGATATAAGGCTAAAGGCGTGTTAAACCATCATATAAGGCGAAAGATCCTGAAACGATAGAATAAATGTGGCGTTGCTTTATATAAAGCGAAATATGCGTCGAACCATCATATAAAGCGAAAGGTTCATTAAACCATAATATAAGGCGCGAGGCTATTTAGATTATGATATAAAGCGAAAGGTACTTCAACTCTAATATAAGGTGGAAAATGCTTTTAACTATAATATAAGGCAGAATGTGCTTTGGAAATTAAGGCAGGTGATTCATTGAATCATAATAAAAGTTGCAAAATTTCTGAGTGATAATTAGAGCTGGGAAGTGATTTGAAACATTAAATAAAGCAAAAAGTCCTTTGATCCATCATATAAGTTGGAAGATTTATTTAAGCATAATATAAGGCAGGAAGAGCTTTGATATATTCATATAAATCGGAAGGCCCTTAGAACCATCATATAAGGCGAAGCATGTTTTGAAACTTCCTTTTTGTTATTCCACTTAGGTCTTCTATATGGGAATATAAAAAAATCCGTAGCCTAATGATAAAAAATGCATTTCTTTGACGTAAAAAATATTTACTTTTCAACATATTCTCCATGCTCGTCAATGAACTTAATCCAATTCTTCTTCATTAGTTAACTCGTTTGAGCACCATATAGTGGAAACTGCAAATCGAAACACAACTAATAAATGTGTCAGCTTACAGAATTATTGATTCATCCTCCTATGATTCGAGTTAATCCGGGCTTTTCTTCGGTTTAAATCTATATAAAGAATAAACTCTAAGAATATTCAGCTTAAATATCATTACAAACTGATGCAGAAAGCGTCACGGCCCAAAATTTGTTTACCCTCAAATTTTAAAGTTTGATCATTTAGTCGGATTTTGAAAAGTGGGTCGGGCTTAGATATTTCAGTATTCCCTCTCAGAAATGGTTAAACAACAAAAATGGAGAAGTGAATTTGGAGGGATATTGCAGCAAAAAAAGATAAGTGATGGCGCAAAAGCCTGCTTGATTGATGCACAAATGGTTAGCAAACGCAGTGAAAAGTGTAAGGCAGTAGATAAAAGGATGAGCTAAAATGGTTTACTAGAAAGGCATAACAAAAATAACACACTTACTGACGTCAAAGAATAATTTAGGAAATGGTTTTTAATATCTGTCTATATCTCTGAAATGAGGTATTATGATTACTCGCGTTTACGTTATTTAGTCTTTTATCCTCAAGGTCACATAGCCAAGTGTATAAAGAAGTTGGTTAGATCCAGTGACTTGACCCAAAGAGTTGAGAGTTCAATACCAGGCCACAGAAAGTGGTGAACCAAAATTTGGAGAGTTGAGCTAAACGGAAAGAACTGAGATACCCAGAAGAGGCATGGAACGTGGAACTAGAAAAATCTACCCCGGTGGAAGAAATAATGGGTTCGAAACGAAATTCCAATTACCTGAAGTAGGCCGGAGCGTACAATGGCCGAAATCTTGTGAATATGATAGGGAAGATTAGGACAACGGTCTGAATAATGTAAATGCAAGAAATGGTCTTTGTCTAACAATGATGTTGCAATGACAAGTTTGTTTGACGATCACAAAGGCGTGAAACCCAGGGTCATAAACTCACATCAATGCATATATAAAACACACGTCAACATAAATTCACACAAGGACAAGCACACATTCACATAAACGCCATAGCACAAACACACACACAAATGCGTACAAAAAAGTGTTCACGCACACATATAAACACACGCATAAAGTCGAGAATACAAAAACAAACGTTATACACAAGCAAGTGGCAACACACATAAACAAACGCATACACAAGCACGCAATAGCATTACTAACTTTCTTAATTCATTTTTCTGTTATGTGTCCTCTTTATCTTATCTGATCGAGTTCCTTCCGTCTGTTGACTGATCGCCGGTAAAAAAGCCGTAAGTTTGCGTGATATTAAAAACAAAATATTCTTTTTATGTTCCCAAGTTTAATTCTGAGATGTTTTCATAAAGTATTATTTTTACAATTTTACTTGTTGATAAATAAGGGTGAACCAGTTTATATCTCTCCCTGGTGGTCGATGGAAAATTCATGAAATGTGTGTGTAGTGTCTGGTATTAATCCAATTTCCACACATTGCTTTAAAACTACACTGACACATATGGAAATCATTTTCCGAGAGAATAGCGTTTAAGGCTTAAATACCAGCATCAGAGAGCGCTCGGAATCTTTGTCTCAAATCAAGACGAGGTTCTATCAGAGGAACGTAAAAAAATATGTATCTTAGTTTGACTGACACGATTGATCCTAAAAGTCATTTTGTTACGAACCACTCTCGACCCCTTCCACTGTCAATTAATAAACGGGTTTTAGGCGTGGGGCATGAAACTGGAGTTCATCTGCCAGCGGAAAGAGGGAAAAGTCACAGAAGCAGTTATATACCGCTAGGTGTCGCCACTAATATCATTGCTTTAATCGTTATTTGCACTCGATGAACCAAATGCCTGATTTCGTATCAGTAGTTCCAACGGCTCTTATCAAGAGGCATCGGCCTAAAGTAAAGCTTCTCTCACAGACTATTAATATAGTGAGTTTAATATTCATTTTTTAATACTAATTTTCAAACAATAAAAGGCTTGAGCGCCACTCAAGGTAGAGATTAACTGTTAAAATGATGAATAAGATATGATATGAGTGAAAGAGTGCGTGGTAGGAATGAAGATTTTAAGGATAAGTATTGAAGTTATTATGTGGTAGTCGGATACGATGGAAGACGTAGTAAAAACTGCCAGGAAAGTGACCCCCAGACCGAAAGGCCTTAAGATCAACAATAGTGAACTGTTAGTTACCACCCATTACGGTATAAAATAAACACATGCATACTAGATGCACCCCATGTCAGCGGGACATATTCAAAGAAAAGTTTTTACTGGATTTGGGCATGTCATGTTTAAAACAAGAAATCAGTATATTAGAAAAAATCACATTGCATTAACCGTAATAGAAAACATCACATTGCATTAATAATGAAACATTACATTGCATTAACCGTAATAGAAAATATCACATGGCATTAACCGTAATAGTTAAAATAATAGAAAACATCACATGGCATTAATCGTAATAGAAAACATCACATTGCATTAACCGTAATAGAAAACATTACATTGCATTAATCGTAATAGAAAACATCACATTGCATTAATCGTAATAGAAAACATCACATTGCATTAACCGTAATAGAAAACATCACATTGCATTAATCGTAATAGAAAACATCACATTGCATTAACTGTAATAGAAAACATTACATTGCATTAGCCATAATAGAGAACATTACATTACATTAGCCATAATAGAAAACATCACATTGCATTAATCGTAATAGAAAACATCACATTGCATTAATCGTAATAGAAAACATCACATTGCATTAACCGTAATAGAAAACATTACATTTCATTACCCGAAATAGAAGACATCACATTGCATTAACCGTAATAGAAAACATTACATTACATTAGCTGTAATAGAAAACATCACATTGCATTAACCATAATAGAAAACATTACATTGCATTAACCATAATAGAAAACATTACATTGCATTAACTCTAATAGAAAATATAATATTGCATTAGCCATAGGAGAAAACACTACATTGCATTAACCGTAATAGAAAACATCACATTGCATTAACTATGATAAGAAACATCACATTGCATTAACCGTAATAGAAAACATTACATTGCATTAGCCTTAATAGAAAACATCACATTACATTAGCTGTAATAGAAAACATTACATTGCATTAACCGTTAGAGAAAACATCACATTGCATTAACCATATTAGAAAACATTATATTGTATTAAACCATAATAAATAATAAGAAACATCACATTGCATTTTAAAGAAAACATCACATTGATCCGTAAAGAAGATATCAAGTATAATAGAAAAATTACATTACATTAATAGAAAACATCACATTGCATTAACCATAATAGAAAACATCACATTGCATTAACTATAATAAGAAACATCACATTGGAAAACATACATTGATTCATCCGTAATAGAAGATATCACATTGCCTTAACCGTAATAGAAAACATTACATTACATGAGCCGTAATAGAAAACATCACATTGCATTAACCATAATAGAAAACACCACATTGCATTAACTATAATAAGAAACATCACATTGCATTAACTATAATAGAAAACATCACATTGATTCATCCGTAATAGAAGATATCACATTGCCTTAACCGTAATAGAAAACATTACATTACATGAGCCGTAATAGAAAACATCACATTGCATTAACCATAATAGAAAACACCACATTGCATTAACTATAATAAGAAACATCAATTGCATTAAAAATAGAAAACATCACATTGATTCACATAATAGAAAACATTACATTACATGAGCCGTAATAGAAAACATCACATTGCATTAACCATAATAGAAAACACCACATTGCATTAACTATATAATAGAAAAACATTGCATTAACTATTGCATTATTCATCCGTAATAGAAAACATCTTAACATTGCATTAACCGAAAACATAATAATAGAAAACATCACATTACATTAGAAAACATCACATTGATTCAATAGAAAATCATATTGCATTAACTGTAATATTACATTAAAGCCGTAATAGAAAAACATCACATTCATTAACATTGCATTAACTATAATAAGAAACATTATTGCATTCGAAAACATCACATTGATTCATAAGAAGACATCACATTGCCTTAACATAGAAAAACATTACATTACATGAGCCGTAATAGAAAACATCACATTGCATTAACCATATTAGAAAACATCACATTGCATTAACTATAATAAGAAAAAATTGCATTAATTAATAAAAAACATCACATTGATTCATCCGTAATAGAAGATATATTGCCTTAACCGTAATAGAAAACATTTACATTAATAGAAGAAAAACATCACATTGCATTAACCACATTGTAATAAGAAAAAATTGCATTCACATTGATTCATCCATTCACAACGTAATAGAAAACATTAATTACATGAGCCGTAATAGAAAACATCACATTGCATTAACCATAGAAAACATCACATTGCATTAACTATAATAAGAAAACATTGCATTAACTATAATAGAAAACATCACATTGATTCATCCGTAATAGAAGAAAACATAGAAAACATTACATTTGCATTAATCACATTGCATTAACTATAATAAGAAAAAACATTAACATTGAAAACATTGATTCATCCGTAATAGAAAATCACATTAACATTTACATTACATGAGCCCGTAGAAAAATAGAAGAAACATCATTGCATTAACATTAGAAAACATCACATTGATTCATTAACATTGTATTAGAAAACATTACATTGCATGATAATAACATTGCATTAACCATAATAGAAAAACACATTGCATTAACTATAATAAGAAACATCACATTGCATTAACTATAATAGAAAACATCACATTGATTCATTTAGAAGATATCACATTAACTAGAAAAACATTATTACATGAGCCGTAATAGAAAAAACATCACAAAACCATAATAGAAAACACATTGCATTAACATGAGCTATAATAGAAAACATTTTCAACATTGCATTAACCGTAATAGAAAACAAATTGCACATCACATTGCATTAACTATAATAAAAAAACATCATATTGCATTAACTATATTAGAAAACACACATTGAATAGAAGATACATTGCCTTAACCGTAATAGAAAACATTACATTACATGAGCCGTAATAGAAAACATCACATTGCATTAACCATAATAGAAAACACCACATTGCATTAACTATAATAAGAAACATCACATTGCATTAACTATAATAGAAAACATCACATTGATTCATCCGTAATAGAAGATATCACATTGCCTTAACCGTAATAGAAAACATTACATTACATGAGCCGTAATAGAAAACATCACATTGCATTAACCATAACACATTGCATTAACTATAATAAGAAACATCACATTGGAAAACATCACATTGATTCCGTAATAGAAGATATCACATTGTTTTAACTGTAATAGAAAACATTACATTACATTAGAAAACATCACATTGCATTAACCATAATAGAAAACACCACATTGCATTTTTAAGAAACATCACATTGCATTAACTATAATAGAAAACATCACATTGATTCATCCGTAATAGAAGATATATTAACTGTAATAGAAAAACAAAACATTACATTTAGAAAAAACATCACATTGCATTAACCATAATAGAAAAACACCACATTGCATTAACTATGTTAAGAAACATCACATTGCATTAACTATAATAGAAAACATCACATTGATTCATTTAGAAGATATCACATTGCCTTAACCGTAAAGAAAACATTACATTATGAGCCGTAATAGAAAACATCACATTGCATTGTTAATAGAAAACACCACATTGCATATTCATTAACTATTAGAAAACATCACATTGATTCATGTAATAGAAGATATCACATTTTAGTAATAGAAAACATTACATTACATGAGCCGTTAGAAAACATCACATTGCATTATTCATTGGAAACATCACATTGCATTAACTATAATAGAAAACATCACATTGATTCATCCGTAATAGAAGATATCACATTCCTTAACCGTAATTAAAAAACATTACATTACATGAGCCGTAATAGAAAACATCACATTGCATTATAATAGAAAACACCACAATTAACTATTAAGAAACATCACATTGCATTAACTATAATAGAAAACATCACATTGATTAGAACTTAACCGTAATAGAAAAATTACATTACATGATAATAGAAAAAACATCACATTGCATTAACCATAATAGAAAACACCACATTGCAAACTATAATAAGAAACATCACATTTTATAATGAATTGATTCAAATTTTTATTGCTTCAACCGTAATAGAAAACATTACAACATGAGCCAATAGAAAAACATCACATTGCATTAATCATCCATTGCATTAACTATAATAAGAAACATCACATTGCATTAACTATAATAGAAATCATCACAAATCCAATAGAAGATACATTGCCTTTTAAAATGAAAACATTACATTACATGAGCCGTAATAGAAAAAAAATCACATTGCATTAACCATAATGAACATTAACTATTAAGAAACATCTATAATAGAAAAACATCACATTGATTCATGACCAACGTAATAGAAAACATTACAACATGAGCCGTAAAGAAAACATCACATTGCATTCATAATAGAAAAAAATTCTATAATAAGAAACATCATCCTATAATAGAAAACATCACATTGATTCATCCGTAATAGAAGATATCATATTGGATTACATGAGCCGTAATAGAAAACATCACATTGCATTAACCATAATAGAAAACACCACATTGCATTAACCCACATTAACTATAATAGAAAAACATCACATTGATTCATCCGTATAGAAGATAAACATTGGTTAGAAAAACATTACATTACAAGCCGTAATAGAAAACATCACATTGCATTAACCATAATAGAAAAACACCACATTGCATTAACTATATAATAAGAAACATCACATTGCTTAACTATAATAGAAAACACACATTGATTCATCCGTAATAGAAGATATCACATTGCCTTAAAATAGAAAACATTACATTACATGAGCCGTAATAGAAAAACATCACATTATTAAAAAAGAAAACACCACATTGCATTAACTATAATAAGAAACATCACATTGCATTAACTATAATGATGATTCATTAGAAGATATCACATTGCCTTAACCGTAATAGAAAACATTACATTACATGAGCCGTAATAGAAAACATCACATTGCATTAACCGTAATAGAAAACATCACTGTATATAAAAAGTTAGTTAGCAATACAACTGAACATAAAGCAAAATAATGAAAACATCCCACGTTTCTTGGCCGTTTTGTATGTCAAAGATATTTCTCTCTGGTCCTAATGTTATGTTTTTTTTCTTTTGTTTTTGTGTTAGTGTTTTACTATTAACTGGATTTTATTTACAATGACGTCTTCCTTCTAAAGCTTAATAATACGAGGGTGTTAAGGCATATTCGGTATGGTAGAATATCTGGTACCAAGCATGCTCTCCGGTATTTTGTACGCTAATTCCTTTTTAATAATAATTTTTATTGTTATTAAACACCAAAAACAGATATAGTCGTCCTCAAACGACACGCAATGAATGCAAATTAACTGACGTGATCATCCTGTTGACTACAAAACAAAGAGTAAAGATCAAAAACTATTCTGAACTGATGGTTGAGATTGCCACATTGGGAAACATGCCAGAGAAAAATCCTCAAATCATCCCTGCATTGATTGGAACCTCTTAGATTCACCCCCATTGAAGTTTAAAGAATATTTTGACAAAATTGGTTTAAAATACACTTTGCGAATGCTACAAAAATGTACCTTATTAGTTATAAAAAGCATACTTCGATAAGTACTGTGTGTCTGATATTCTTGTTGTAATTAACAGGCCGTATGTATTGTTTCTAATATTTTTTCTTAAAAAGTGTATTGCTGAAGTTTTTTCTTCAAAAAATATATTGCTGGTAATTACGTGTGCTGGTAATATTTTTTTCCTCAAAAATACATTGCTGGTAATATTTTTTTGCACAAATGATTTGTTTGTATTAAAACGTACTGTTACACTTTCATTGTGTTTTGACCCCAGTTTGGGGATTATCTGGGATCTAACAGGTGCTATCACCCGGATTAAGGTGGACCTGGGAACACCAGGAATTAAGAGGTGGTTCCATGCTCCACAAAACCTCCGGATCAGAGGCCTTGCTGTTGGATATAGTTTATCGTTAAACCCAGGACGAGATGAAAAAGGGCCTCAAAGTGATAGAGATGTGGTTCTAACGCTGGAATGTTGAGAATACCATGGACAAAATATGTGCAAGCACATTTTAAAGGTTATTTTTGTAAACTAATACATACAATAAGAAAAATAAAGCTAAACCTTCTGGGACCCATTATGAGAAAAGTTTGAGTAGAGATTTTAATATTCACAAGGCACTCTAAAGGAGCATCTAGTAAACTACTAAACAAGCTTGAGTGAATGTATGGCATAAAAAAGAACAAATACGGATAGTGGGGTGGCAAAGGCTAATTAGGGCAAGAAAATACAGGAAATTGTGAAGAACCATGATCGCCCACATACTTAAATGGCATGGAATGTAAAAGAATAAACAAAATTTATTAAGGACCCCAAAAAATGACATCTCAAACCTAGAAAAATACTTAACTCTTCAAATTAAGATCTTTTCTGTCTGAATTTTTAATCATGCAAGGCTTGAGAGCCACACGTTTTAGTGGTTACTGAATATGTGTTATATGAATGTAAGAGGATGCAGAAGGATTATGTTGGTGAGGTGGATAGACAACAATTGAAAAAAATATGCATACATACATACATATATATATATATATATATATATATATATATATATATGAAAGTGAACATTGAATTCAATACTCAGAGGGCGACAAGCTGTTTCACTGGACGCAACCGTCAGAGCGGTCTGACGATTGCGTCTCGCATGAAACAGCCTGTCGCCCTGTGTGTTGACTTCAATGTTCACTTTTATATTTATATTTACATACGCTCTATTTCTGATATTGAGCATTTTATCCCATAAATATACCACACCTTAAAACTATATTTCTTCATATATATATATATATATATATATATATATATATATATAATATAATATAATATAAAAGTGGCGACAGTTTGCTTCATGCTAAAACGCATGTACTTGAAGACACATGTCCTGAAGATTACGTTCAAGTATGAAACAGACTGTCGCCGCTTAGTGTTGACTTCAGTCTACACTTTTATATTTACATACGTTCTATATCTCATATGAGCACACACCCATAAATATTTTACCCATAAATATAGCCTAACTGAAAAATATATTTTTATCCTACACCGACTGTAACAGCTAAATTGTCCAAATCGTATTACAGCTTAATCGTCCATTCATCAAAATGTTTAATATCTAAAAAAAAAACAAAAAAAACCGCTAAATTAACTGAGTTACTTTTTTCTAAGTTTTCAGATAAGAAGCCTAGCCATCTTGATACCATATTTCTTAGAAAATCACCGGAAAAACCCTTTGAGTCATTCAGCTAGAAAGCAAACATGTTAAAATCGTTTTGTATTAGCCCCATTGTCTTCCCAACTCAGCAATGGTTAGCGGGAAAATCATTCAGGCCTTCAGTAACGGTACCAACATTCATACTCTAGCTTCCATATTCAAAGTTCATTCAAGAACTATCAAGAGAACGGTGAATAAGTTTAAAAAGATGGAACAGTAGAGTGGAAAACTGGATCAGGAAGTCACAACAGGAAGAGGAAGCATCATTTCAACTTAGATCTAAAGAGATCAATTAGAAAAGATCCAACTCAATCCATAAGACATTTGGCACGTGAGAGAACAGTTTGATCTATGGTAGTCCAAAGAAAAGTGAAAAGAGACTTGGAAAAGAAATCTTACGTGAAACCTGTGTGCCATCTTTTTACTCCAGCAAAGAAAGTTAGAAGGTTAGAGAGAGAGATCAGCTTGAATAAGTTAGAAAATGATTCTGGAATATATATATATATATATATATATATATATATATATATATATATTTATATATGAATATATGAACTTTTTTCAAGCTTTTCATGTGCTTCCGATACTTATCTATGATTAATTATTGATGAACATTTTCATTTTGATTTATAATTGATTTCGTCACGATCCTTCTGTTAATCTTGAAGAGCAATTAGAAATTCGTATTGCTCAAAGTAGAATCCAGTATTGTACAAAAAATTCCTGTAAGATATATTTAATACTTTCTAAAATATAACGGTTCAGAGATTAATCAAAACATTGGACAATTTTGCTGTTACACTCGGTATATATATATATATATATATATATATATATATATATATATATATATATATATCATGTGAATCTATTTTCTGGGTACATGATGAAATTAGTTTGGCCTTGAAAATGCTGCGTCATCCCTGATTGCATCAGATTTTCATCACGTCCAGACACTATTGTCTCGACTGTCAATTACTTGACTTACGGCCATTGTCTGTGATGTATGTTACTCCAAGGAAGCCTACGAAAATTGTAATTCTGCACGAACACTGGAAAGCCTTACCAATGAGCAAATCAAAGTACTATAGACTGGCCCGGAAATTCTCCTGGTTTAAGTCCAATCGAGAATCTGTGGTCAATCTGCAATGAACGACTTCATGGAATGGACATACGAAGTACTAATATGTGCACTGGGTGATGTTGCATTGGAAAAATACGAAAAAAGTAAATAACGGAATTATTCGTTTTGTTTAATTTCAGTATATATATATATATATATATATATATATATTAAAGACATTTTTATGTTTAACGTTGTTATTTTATAGATACAAGTATTTAAGCAAATGCTCTGTTTATGATAAACAGTATTAAATAACGTTTGGCCTGAATCCGAGAAATTTTCATAGAAAATATTCGTTCTTTGACAGGAACGAACCTGCATCCCTATACGGAACCGTCATATACGCTGACGTGCCTTACCTCTAGGCTACAAAGAACCGTTCGGTAGAGATGGTCGAATTTACTGCTTATAAACTCCAATCTTCCATGAATCTCGCACATTCATAACTGCTCTGATAAGCAGTAAATTCGTTTTGTTCCGTATAGGATGCAGGTTCGAATCCTGTCAAAGAACGAATATTTTCTATGAAAATTTCTCGGACATTCAGGCCGGTAAATGTTATTTAATACTGTTTATCATAAACAGAGCATTTGCTTAAATACTTGTATCTATAAAAATAACAACGTTAAACATAAAAATGTCTTTAATAAATAAATTGTCGGACCTTGTCCATTATTTATGTATATATATATATATGAGAATAGGAAACTGTAGTAGTTGCTGACGCATTTTCGTCCAATGTGGACTTTCTCAAAGCAAGTCCACATTGGACGAAACGCGTCAGCAACTACTACAGTTTTTTCCTATTCTCATTTATATTTATAAATATTGTTTTTTTTTTCTACAGGTTAACTCTGAGAAATTTTAATATATATATATATATATATATATATATATATATATATATATATATATATATATCAAGAATAGTATTGTGGAAGTGGTATGACAAAACTTCATCGGACTAAATTTGTTATGATGAAGTCTGTCACAGGAAATTGTTAGTTTCAAATCCGTCACAGGTAAACTTTTTCCACTTTATCATGCATATATATATGTGTGTGTGTGTGTCCGCGTCCGCGCGCGCGTGTGTGTGTGTGTGATAAAATAAACAACACCTTTTACTAAAGCTTAGTCAGAGTTTGAGATTGAGAGAAAACACAAAAAGACAGAAACTCTAGCGTTTTCAATTTTGTTTGGGTTAGGTCTCATTGGTCAGTCACGTATCGCGTGCATTAAAACCATAGATGATTTCATATGTATGGAAGTATGGAAGATTCTTGTATGTCTAAGCTGGCATCAAATGATAATGAGTATTCGTGATTGTGTATTTCCCCTCAAGCAAGGCAATAAAGCAACTAAGACGGAAGGTATGAAGGAATATGAGAAAAAGAAAAAAGCGTATATGTATTATCTTTTGGCACAAGTGTTCAGCCATTATATCCTTTTGAGTACATCTTGTGCTGTCATATTCGGTAATCTTCAGGGAATTCTAAGACTGACCCTTTTATTCAATCTAATTAGAGTTCTCATTTCAGGGAGTACATTCCATATGTTAATTCTTAATATATGGCATATTTGTGAAACCACTTTTTCTTCTGCGTGAAAAAAAATAGTGTTTACGACTTACACTGCTCGACAAAAGGCTTGAACTCATGACCAGCAGATAACGAGAATCACTTAAATAATATTTACTCTCATGGTTGTCAAAGTAGAAATCGGCTCTCGAATAAAACATAAATAGATTGTTTTGATTGATGAGCGAGTTATTAAATTGACAAACAAAGGCAGTGTTTGAATAGACTGAGGAGCGTTCACGGTTGGAGAGTTCAGTCACAGTTAAACGCGCACGGGTCAGTCCCAGCCAAGTACGCAGGGGTCAGTTTGCAGTCGGACTGAGGGAGAAGATAAGACCATGTGGTTCGTGTCAGAAAAGCTAATAGACTGGGAAGAAGAAAAAAAGAAACAGAGAAAAGATGATTTTTCAAGAGTGCCACTAATGGCTCTACAGATTTTTATGGCACTGATGTTTCTCTCATTTCGGTAAGAAGGATAAAAAGGAAAAAAAAAAACAAATCTGGAAGAATACTCTAGTCCACCACGTCCGGCTATTTGTTTCCCAACTACAATATCTTTCTCCGCATGTGGGTTCCTCTTCGAAACTAAGCCTTCCTCTGTAACTCTTTGCCTGCGGTTAATTCTAACACGACCAATGATGAATCGCGCACTACTTGGGCTTGTATCAATACAAATGGTACTCAACTGTTGCCAAAACGCTACATTCACTGTACCCTATACTTGTAGTCGTTAGATTAAAGCGTTGGTTCGGGAATTTGGTGGTATTGTGAGTTCAATTCCTGGGCCGGACAGTGTATATTTGAACACAGTAGGAATGGAGCGAGCAATAACTGAGCATTACTAAATAGAAATTAGATAAGATATCCCAAAACATTGTCAGTGGAACGAGAACAATCTTCCTCATAGATTAAATAAATAGTTCAGTTCAATATTACCTGAAGGATAAACAGATCCACAAGCACCTAATGAAGGCGATAAAGTTATGATAATAACAACAAAGATGAGGACAATATTACTCATGTAAATAATTACTTTTGGCATGTTCGAGTCTAAACCAAGCAAAGTAAATCAACATTTAGGAACCAAGCCATAACATAATGATTAGTGTTATTCTAACTTACAATTACTACTATGGAGGGAGTAAGGAAAACTCAAAAGCCAAACCGTTGAGAATGCAACGGGAAACCACTACACTGCCTTTCTAAGGATACCATGGCAATTCACAGATATTAAAAAGAGGTTCTGTCTATATTTCTGAGATGAGGTATTATGTACACTATTTACATTATTCGGACTATTGTCCTCATCTTTGTCGCCATATTTATTACAATATTTCAACGGGTGTAAGCTGCGACCTTCTTGGATAGTCTCGAGGATACATGGCATAGTAGATAAAGGCGTTAGGTAGATCCAGTGACAGGACCCAAAGAGTGTCAGTTCAATACCCGATTAAAGCAGTGGAGAACTTGGAGAGCGGAGTTAACAAGGAGATAACTGACAACTGGCATGCATTAAACATGGCATGAGAAACTCGAACGTTCTACCCCCAGTGAGCGAAATAGAGGTTTCAGTTCGACATTCCAAACAACTGAAGAAGGTCGGAGCATACAACGGCCGAAACGTTGTAATAAATATGGCCACAAAGATGAGAACAATAGTCCGAATAATGTAAATAGTGTAAAAAGCGCTTGTGCAGAGCCATGATCGCTAACGTCCTGAAGGGACATGACACTTAAAAAAATGCTAAACATTAATAAATACCTACGACGTCTGTCATGGGGTAATGGTTAACATTCTGTTCCTGTAGGCCATTACAACAGTTTTGAATTCACTCTTTACCAGATGCCAGAAAACTGTGACCTTGTGTCAGAAAAAAAAAATGCATATCTATGTACGACTCACATTGGAGCAATGGTTATCTCGCTAGGCTTTTCGAAAATCATGACTACTATAGTGGATTCCGCTCTGTACAAGGCTTAGAGCCACTCAAGGTTGAGTTTGTTTAGCAGCATATTACTCCTTATGGATCACTTAATGCCGAAATTTAATATCTTAGAGGCTTCAGTAATTTCCTTTACAAAAATTTGCTGTTGCTAATATATTTTTTCGCAGAAATGTATTTTATACTTTCATAGTGGTTTGACCCCAGTTTGTTGACCTTAACAGGTGCTACTACCTCTGACCATGTTGGACCTAGAAACAGCAGCAATTAAGATGTGGTTTCACACTCCACAAAGTCTCCCTATCAGAAGCATTGCTGTCGGATGTAGTTTATTGTCATACCCAGGACAGCTCAAGAAAGAGAGTTATGGAATGATTTTGTTGTATGGACTTAAGGGGTGCAGCCTTGTGTATTGCTAAATTATTCTTATGAAATATCAATTCATTCTAATCAAAATCCTCACAGTATGCTCAGTCTCCTTGCAATTATCTCACACATTTTCTTTCTCGTTTTTTTTCAGCCGATGTAATCTACGTTCTTCCTCAAGCCTATATCATTTAAGTTGTTTTTATAAGCTGCTCCGTCCTTTTTTCCATTGTTTTAACCTGATCACGGAAATATAAACCAGTCTTGTGTTACGATGAAACAGAACAAATATCAGAATAAAGTGGAAAATCCGTCTGTCTTTTCTACGAACATCTGACAACAGTTTGGTTCTGTGCAAATTTCCCGATATATGTTTACAAAAATCGTAATAATTCATCTATTTTATTAATATAGAAAAAAAATTCACCCATAGCTTCTTATTTTGCAATTTTTATAAACGGTTATACAAAATTTCTGTGTAATACAATATATATATTTTAATCATTTCACCCCAAGCAAGACGATATTGCCACTAAGACGCAAGAGTTACTGGGAGTGAAAGGGAATGTGAAGAATTTAGTGAGGAGAAAGGACAAAAAAAAAAAAGAACAGAATTGAGGGAAATAGATGATATTTGGCGTGGTATTATTATTTATAAAGATTGTAGGAGGCTGGGAAGCAAAAGGTCGGAAGATAGTTCCACAGGGGAGAAGTGCGAGAAAAGAAACTATTACGCGCATTTTTTTTTTTTTTACCACTGGATTTGTCAGTTATAAGTAATCATATGATAATTGATTGAACATATTTTAGAAATATGAAACGCAGGTGAAATCATGTTGATAACAGACTGGGAAAGAAAGCCGAAAGAATTCTTAGACTAGATAGTAAATTAAGACAAGAAAAAGACTACTATGAGAAGTAGACAAAATGAAATGGTTGTTAGCAAAAGAGACAGCATAATGTGGGAACTATCGATTAGATACTTCAAAATTAAGCCATGTGCCGTGCAAGATACACGCTTAGGCGATCATGTATCTTTCGATACATGACTGACGAGGCACATTTTTCCTACAGTAGGGTGCCATTTCTTTCCGGGGTAGACCAGTTGCTATTCAAGGCTATAGAAACAGGTCTGTCCTGCTATTTTCCTATACCCGGTGGGAGAAGAGGATTTATACCTTTCCCAAGGGTATTAGCACGTAAGTGAATATAATGGATTTGGCTGGAATTCGAACTCGGTCCTCAATCGGAGCCGCTATCCATTAATCCATCGTGCCTCAGAATTAAGCAGAAATTCAGCTGACTGAATAACGGAGTAACAGACGATGAAATGCGTGATGCAGAATTCAAAACGCGGTTAGCAAAAATCGAAATATGCCTTTAATAAACAAAGCAAAGTATTCATAGATTAGGAAATGTCCGAGAAACAAATGAAAATATTTTAAATTGCTAGATAATATCTAATTTCTTATATAGATGTGGAATCTGGACAATATCCTCCCAAATAAATAAGTCACTTTAAGGGACATATATGTTTTCTGCCCATGGGGACAGAGAATATTATTAACAAAACGTGTGTGTGACGAGGAAATTTTTAAAAAAAATAGAAACTACAAGGAAACTGATGCGAACAATCGGGTAAGAAAACATCAAAATCTACAGAGATACATAACGAGAAAAGAGAACGTGGAAACTTTAACACTCACAAGACCTATTGAACGAAAGTAAGGCAGAGGAATACAGCAAATAATCTACTTAACGAGTTTGAGCGAATGAATAGAACAAGGACAAAAATGAATGATAAAAAGTTACTTAGAGCAACAGAAGACAGGAAACTGTGGAGAGCCACGATTACCCATATCATGAAAGGATATATATATATATATATATATATATATATATATATATATATATATATATATATATAAAAAGTACAGCTATGAAACTGGCTTTTTATTTATTAAGAGTCTCGTTAATAAACACAATGCGTTGATAAATACTGACTCTTGAACGAAAGTTTTTTTTTTCAATTCGGAGTAATAATGGTAAAACTATAACGGGTTGTAGGAGTTTGCATTGGTCTATTTTTTTCTGGATTACAACCGAGAAGTTCATGAGCGTAACAGAAACAGGGGTCCAAAGAAAAGCCTCACCCCATCTCACCATGCCAACTTCCTGTTTTCCGTCTACCTTAATCCTCTCTGACTTACCACTTACATGAAACATCACCGGCTGTCATACTTAATTTAACGCTTTCGGCTGACATTGCATTCTGAAAAGTTCATTCGTGGTGACCTGACTAACTGCTTGTTGGCACTTGACCCCCATACTTTCTCTTAACGTTTGTCACGTCTTGTTGCTAATCTATATCCCCGTTTTTATTAAATCCACTTCCTAATGGCATCTGCCGTGAGCATTTAAATTTTCCACAAATTCATCCCTTTTTATACTGACCGAGACGACATGGATTAACCTATTTTTTCTACGTCATTCTACATCCTTTCATTAATAGGTGAAATAATTTCATATTCCCCGTCATCGCTACTGATTGATGTTCGGGATTAAAAACAAAAAATAAATTTTCAAAGCAGATCCATTTCTATTGGATGACTGGTGCATCAAAATCTTCCAATTCATACAGCCGTGTATTAGGTTAAGTTGAAAACACTTACATCTGATCTGGTGCTTCTGCTACGTATTTAGAGATTCTTGAAAAAACTCCAAACAAGAATCTACAATGTTATCGATCCTGACCTGGTATTTCAGCTCCAGTTACTGTCCCATCGCCGTAACGTAGCTTGCCTTAGCCTATAAATATATTCATGGTATAATTTTTTCATAAATATTTTCATGTTAATTGTCCTGATGAACACTATTATTCAGACTATCGTCCTGATCTTTGTCACCATAATTATTACAACGTTTCGGCCGTTGTACGCTTCGGCCCTCTTCAGGTGGTTGGAATGTCGAACAGAAACTTTTATTTCACTGACTGGGGTAGACTGTTCTAGATCCACGTGCCATGTCTAATGGATGTCAGTTATCAGTTATCTCCTGTTAATTCCCCTCTCCAAGTTCTCCACCGACTTAACCAGGTAATGAACTCCCACTCTTTGGGTCCTGTCTTTAACTAACGCCTTTATCCACTGTGCCATGTGTCTTTGAGATCCAGTGACGGGACCCAAAAAACGTGAGTTCAATACCTGGTTAAGGCGGTGGAGAACTTGAGAGGGGAATTAAAAGGAGATAACTGATAACTGACATCCATTAAACATGGCATGTGGAACAAGAACAGTCTACCCCAGTGAGCGAAATAAAGGGTTCAGTTCGAGATTCAAACCACCTGAAGAAGGCCGGAGCGTACAACGGCCGAAACGTTGTAATAAATATGGCGACAAAGATGAGGAAAATAGTCCGAATAATGTAAATATTGTACAAAATACCTCATCTCAGAAATATAGACAGATACTATGATGAACTTTCTACTTTGTTACCTAAACTTTACGAATTTAAGCGCAGTACTAGATTGTCAGTTAGGTCTCATTATTTTATTGTTGAAATTGCTAGATTTTATCGTAAGTTATATACGAACAGTTTCTTTTCTCGCACATCTTGCTTGTATAATTTTTTTCCGGCTTCTTGCTTTCCAGTCAACTTTGAAAACTTTAAATATGTCTTCTTAATTCTTGTTCTTTTATTGTTCCCTCTCCTTAATAATGTTTTTTTTTTCTTATATTCTTTCTCACTCAGTAATCCCTTGCGTATTAGTGACTTTTTTATCTTGTTTGAGGTGAAATGATTAAAAATACAGTACTTGTCTAAAAGCAAATCACGTTACGTATTTCTCACAGACGGACAGTGTTCGGTTTTTGGGTAGAGATAAATTCCAGAATGCTGATTTTCAGGGTAAAACTTTCATTTTGGAGACAAAAAATCTACAATCTTCCTTGTCATGTTTTGTCACTATCTGTCATTCTTCATTTTTATGTGCTGTGTTCCTTCAGAACTCGGGCGATTATGACTCTCCACAACTTCTTGTCATTTGTATCTCAAAGCTCTTTGTCCGATTACTGTTCACCCTAGTCTCTTTGCTGCCATCCATTTACACAATCTCATTAGATAGGTTATTTGATGTTTTTCTCGACCTATCTTGACTTGTCCTCTGAGTCTCAAATTTTCCAAGCCTCTTTTCCTTATCATATGTCCCAGAAATTTCACCTCTCTCTTTTTTTTATTTATTTTGTGTCCTTCTTGTTTCCATTTTCCATAAACCTTTCACGTTGCTAACATGTACCTTCCATTGTATACTCAGTATCTTTCTGTAGATCTACATTTGTGATCCCTCAAACATCTTCAACAATGAGGAGATTGTCCAGCATTCACTGCTATAAAGAAGGGTCGATATTGCATAAAGATTAAGCACACTATTCTGTGATTTTAACGAAATTTTAATGTTTCTTAATATTTCTTTCTTATTTTAAATTTTTACCCATGACGCGGATGTAGTTTATCGCTATACCCAGGACGCGTATGTAGCTTATCGTCTTACCCAGGACGCGGATGTAGTTTATCGTCTTACCCAGGAAGCGGATGTAGTTTATCGTCTTGCCCAGGACGCGGATATAGTTTATCGTCATACCCAGGACGGAACTTTCAGTTCTACAGTTACAAATGTAATGTTTTTTGCTTTATTTTATTAATTTGTTTTTTAAGGCTTATCAACCTTTTGCAGGTTGTTTAAAGCCAGATTGATTTTTAAATTGCAAGAATGTTTTGAAGATTTAGTGATATAAGTCCTGCTAATTTACCCCTAGCTTGTGAAAGAAAAGGTGTTTTTATACCTTTTCCGAGAGTATTTGCACTTAAGTGAATGTAATGAATTCGGTTCTATAATTTCTAATTCCGAAACTTTATCCGTTACACCATCCAAACACCAAGCTTACAACACCTGGTATCCCCAGGCGGTATATTTAAATGAAGAAATCAACTACTCTGATGAATTGAGCTGGTCTCTTCTTTTTATTTACCTTTTAATTAAGTGAATATTGGTAACTGCTGCTATGAAAATGGTTACGCCGCTGCAAATCCATCAGAAAGGCCAAGATCGGTAATCGAGTTATTTGTTGCCGAAGGAGAAACTTCTGTAACCGTAGACGAAAGACTATAAACTCTTTGATCCAATGAATGAGGCACCGAGAGGCAAACGTTATGGGGGTAATGCAGTAAGGACATAGCTGCATCATCATCATCATCATCATCATCATCATCATCATCCAGAGGAGTTTTACGAAGCTGGGATACATGCCATCATTCGTGGGCGGAACACTTCCATTGAAAGAGATGGTGACCATGTTGAAAAGGAGGGATGTGAACCTGTAATGTCCAGCTATATCTTGGTTTACAATATGTTTGATTGAGTTCTTTCTTTCTTATATAATAAAACAAATTGCATTACTTTTTCACTCGCCATTATATGTGGTGGGGGTGCGAAATGGAGAGAAGAAAGAAAGAAAGAAAGAAAGAAAGAAAGAAAGAAAGAAAGAAAGAAAGAAAATGAGGTTGGCTAATGAGGATAAACATGAAAAAATAGATAGACAGATAGAAAAGAAAATACTGGGATAGATAGATAGATAGATAGATAGATAGATAGATAGATAGAGAGAGAGAGAGAGAGAGAGAGAGAGAGAATACCGGGATAGATAGATAGATAGATAGATAGATAGATAGATAGATAGATAGATAGATAGATAAGAAAATACTGGGATAGATAGATAAGAAAATGCTAGAATAGATAGATAGATAGATAGATAGATAGATAGATAGATAGATTTCCAGAAGGAAAGCATGAATAAAATGTAAACTTAAAAACAAGACTTCCGTCATTCGATTATGGAAAATAAATTATATTGTTTGCAACTTAGTCTGTCGATCGTGCAAGATATAGCTTGCTGTTAAAGTGGGCGTCCTTTTGAGTACATCAATCGTTATTTAAACATAAATTTACTATTTTTCTTTCTAGATTTTACTATAAACTTTACTCTTTGCTTCGCATAAACGTAGCGAGTATGTATCATCAAAAAGTTTTCTTCAGCGAATGGCTGAACAAATGTAGTGATTAAAAAATAGAGAAATCATGATTTGCAGAATGATCAAAAACCAAGAAGCTATGCTGTGTGTATCTTTTCTTCCCTACCCTCGAAAGTTAAAATAGAAACATCTCTCCTGATTATTGAAATAATCGCACACATGATATATAATTTTTTTAATGTTATATATATCAACACAAATATCTAAGTAAATGCCCTTTTTATAATAAACAGTATTAACAACATTTACGGTCGTGAATGTCTAAGAAATTTCACAGAAAATATGCGTCCTCCGACAAGAATTGAACCTGCATTCTACATGGATCTGTCATATAGCCTGACGTACTATACAAGTATAGCTACGAAAGAGCATGTGGTTAACAAGATCGATTTTACTGCTTTTAAACTACAAAATTCCCATGATTTCCATCTAACGTTCATATCTACTCGAAGCGTATCTTAACGTAAACAAATGACGTCACACCCTACGAAATGGACTAAGTCCGACAGTTATTTGCTATATTTATAATTACTACTTTATAATTAATATACTTCATAATTTATAAATTACTATAATTTATAATGGACTAAGTCCGACAATTAGTATATATATATTTTTATATATTAAGAACAACTTATGGGGAAAATTATGACGAAGTGTAAAGAAAGTTTTCGTTTAACGCGTTTTGTTCTTTAGAAATTCATCGAACAGAAGTGATGTTTACGTTAAAGTGACTAGACATGAACACCAATGAAAGGTGACGCTGATAATTTTAAAATTAAATTTAATATTTGTTTTAAAATATATTTTGGAGCATATAGTCTCGCTGATTTCATTTAGGGATCTTTTACAAAACAATAAAAGCATTAGTTGCTCACCGAAATGAAACTGATACATAATTTTAAAAGTAACACTCTCATTAAATGAGCTTGGTTTGATTTGTTTTTTGGGGTTTTTGCCTCATATCAATCTCAAGTGGTTATCATCTAAATTAGCTCAGTTGGTAGAGCGTTAGACTGAAAACGTAAAGGTCCCTGGATTCGGCATCCGTTGGCTGCGGTCGAGGTGGTGTAATGGTTAGCAAGATTGTCTCGCTAAAACAATTACGACTGAGTAGTGAGCTCGATCCTCACTGGGTTCCCCACACTATCGATCTTGTGCCACATCTGAGCTACGCATGGAAAATCGCTATCAACCTCAGTTGGTTATTAATGCCTACAATATATTTTATTGCTGGTAATATTCTTGTTCAAAAATGTGTTGCTGGTAATAATTTTTCCTAAAAATATATTGCTGGTAATATTTTTTTCCAAAAGAGTACTGCTGGTATTTAAACCTATTTTTTATACGTTCATAGTGTTTTGACTACTTTGGTGGTGGGGGTTAAATATCTGCCCATAACAGGGACCCTGACAGGGGCTACCAACCCGGGTAAGAA
>CAHIKZ030000635.1:205000-302500 GCA_903632075.3 Acanthosepion pharaonis
GTAAAGGGTTACAGAGTAAGAGATAAGGGACCAAGTTTATGAGGATATATGTGGAAGATATCAGTTAACTCTGGACTTTAACAATTTAAGTTTGTAGTGATCGTGGAAGCATCCTCTTGGGAGTCGAATCCACAATTTAACGGTTCGTGGAAAGAAGCTGATCTAGTGAAACGAATGGAATAAGAAAGAAATGAGAATGGTTTGCTACAATGTCTGTGGCATGGCGGGTCTTAGGCTTGAAAGTTAGAACTGGTGGGACTAGGGAATGTAGTTCGTTTGAACACTTACAATGGAATTAGCGATAGAGAGGTTTGCAACGTTTCGTATGTGGGGAAAGTGGTTGTAGAGTGGAAAATAATTCATCACCCACAAGGCCGCACAGAAGCTTTTGGAATGATAGTTGGTAGATGGTAAAGTCAGAAGAAATAGCTGATCAAGTGACGCCTACCGAACCACCCATATTGAGCAAGTGAAGCCCTGAATAAACGCCTAAATATATTGGAGACAAGATTCTAATCTGTTTGTTTTCATCTGTCCTTTACTTGTGATCCTTCCTGGGCTTTTTTTTTCTTTTTTTGGGACACACCGACACGAACGAAAATAGTGGCGCAACGTGGAGTACTCAGTGGCCGATCGGTAGAAAGCTGGGTGAGGACCCCATTGAATGTATAGAATAAGACCGCTTTATGTACATATGAGACGGGAAAAATCATGTGCATAATAAACAAACACACATGGCACAAGTGTAAGATGCTTCATTGTCTTCAAACTACAAAGGGTGTCATTAAAGATTATAACAGACATAAAAATACAATTAGAAATTGAGAATAGTTGGGAAAAATAATCACGCCATTCTCAAAATGTAGAGCATGAAAAAAAATTCTTTCTAAACGAGCCGTACCGTCTATTCCTGCCTGAGTCAAATTTGCACTGCAGGGTGACTCGCTATTTTGGGCAAACTAATATGGCAGACATTATAACTGACTACTGAGTGTGATACTCACTGTGCACACTATGTTTGCGTAAGATTTATCTAAGTTTACTCAATAACTATAATATCTACATTGACATTTTAGGTTGTGGCGTTCTTAACAAATGGCCAATTCATAATGTAACCCTCGTACAGAACTAGCTCAAATCTCTTTATTCCAATGGAAGTGAAGATTCTTAGTTTGTTTTTGGATTTACGAGAGTCCGCTGTTGCAATTGGCTTAAGAAATTTTTGTTTTTTTCACTTGAAATAACTTTTTCTTATTTAACTGGAATAAGTGTTATGAATAATCAAAAGTGGTCTCCCCTTGTTTTATTATTCTCCTTTTTGAGAGAGCTATTTCTTTTTACTGGGACTATAAAAGGACACTATACGCGAACCTTGTATTCTCAGATGAATAAAGTTTTCTTAAGACCTACACCTACGTACTTTTGTCATTACAATAGATATAAGATTCATTGATTTTATTTGCTTCAGATTTGCTATATGATTTATATTTTAATTGCAAAAACAAACATTTTGTGCGAAATTCACTTAAAAATGTAATTTAGAAAACCTGGTCTTGCTACTTGAAACTTAATTTAAAATTTTCTTTTTACTTAAAATTAATTTGATGTTCCCTATTAGATTTTTTATGCATAAAATCAAATATAATAATGATCAACTTAATGATCAATATAATTCATATTTTTGTTTCTAACAAATAAAATAGGTTTGTTGAATTTTTACCACGTTTCATATACTAAAATGTAATCTTTTAATTTTACTTGATAAGAATTTATTAATCCTATTTATTTTTTTTTTTTGGTCGTTCTCATTACAAAGTCAAGAAATTTAAATTTAATAATGTTAGTTGTGTTTAAGACAGAAATTTAAATTTAATAATGTTAGTTGTGTTTAATTTTTAACAGACTTTTCTTCTGAATACTTTTTTCTTCGATTCTGATTTTGCACTGCAAAAATGACTTAAAAATGCTATTATTTTTAAAAAGGTGAATTTAATATTTTCTCTATGCTACTGTTATTCAGAACAAATATATTGAAGATAAAATTTATTTTTATGAGTATTTGTTTTGTTTTTCTTAAATTATTGTCTGTAATGTATAATGAATTTTATTTTAATTTACCACTGAAAAAATAGAACAGGATACGCGTGATATTTTATATTGCAGAATTAGTGAAAAATCATTAAGAACTTTCTTATGTAAGGGTAATAGGGATAAATAAATTTAATGCATTTTAAATATTGTAAACTAGGCGTACGAAGCATTAATCCTAAACTTGCTATTAAACCACAAGGGTAACTTTTTCTATTGTTACTTATTTTTGTACTTCTATAAATATCAAAAGTATATTTATTACAAAATAAGCTAGCATAATAATAAATGCTTTAATTCTAAACAACAAAATAAAAGTTGCTTTCATATTTAGCTTGTTCCATGTCAATTTTTTTCCCAGAATTCATTGTTTCTATAGAGTTTCTTTCACTAACCCATTAACTGCCAAATTTTTTTAATGCGCATTTTTGGCCCAGACAGTTGTCTTAGGAGTTTATTTATTCCTTATGTTTAATTTTAGTAGTTATCATTGTCATTTTTAATAGAAACTAGAACATCAAATATATATGTGTATAAAACATCAAAAGATAACATTGAAATAATAAAAAATACTTTTCAAAATTGTCATTATTTTTCTACTCGTGAAATGTAAAATTAAGACAGAATGAGTCTTTTTACGGATAATAATAAAAACTTTACAACCTAAGTGTTGTAAAATATATCTCTGCAAATGCAATGTATGTAAGCAATTCAATTTAAATACAAGGAATAACATATAGTGAGTTTAATTTTAACAGATCCCCAAATGGGGCTCATGGCAGATAATGGGTTAAAACTGTTTTAAAATGGATAATCAATTCAAAGATTAATATGTACATAACATTTTGTACATCGTTGTTAACGGAGTGGGAAAGGGTGAATGCAAAACTTCGCCGAATTATATATTAATTCTAATAAGACCTTAATAAAGAAAAAAATAAGATAAAATGGATTAACTTTTCGCGCCAAATTAATTATGCTTTTAATCTCTACTTTTTTATTTCAATTCCTACCGTCGCAAACCCAAACTAACAATCTTCGCTCCCAGTGAACGACGAGATTTGATATAGACGTCCCGTTCTAGGCGAGATATGCATGATCAAACGGCCTTAAATAAAGATCACAAAGCAGTTGGCATTAATCGGTTAATAAAAATAATAGAATTACTTTCTTCTTTTATATGCCGTGTCCCTTCAGGACGTGGGTGATCATGGCTCTGCACATCTTCTTGTTCATTGTAGTTGTAAATAAGTTTTGTCTTTTTGTTATTTCTCCCAAACCCTGTTCTACTATCGAGTTACTCAGGCCCATCAAGTATGTTACGCGCTGCTTTCCTCAGTCCTTTATTTTCACTCAATCTGTCCTGTGAGTATCAGATTTCCCAAGCATTCCCTCCTCATTATGTACCCCCAAAATTTCAACTGTCTCTTCCTGATGCTAAGTATACGTTTCATTTTTGTTTCCATTTTCTCTAAAACCCTGTCGTTGCTCACATTTTCGGCCCATTGTATCCTTAGCAACCTTTTGTAAATCTACGTTGCTGTTGCTTCAAGTCTCTTCTTCATCTTTGAGAAAATTGTCCAGAATTTGCTGCCATATTTGAGAGCATATATCACATAAGAGTTCAGTATTCATTTCTTTCTTTCCAACGAATAGGAAGTAATGGATCTGAAGCTTCATCGAATTATATATTAATACAGAAATAATATATGCCAAGATAAAGTGGACTAACTTTTCCAGGTAAAATAATTATGATTTTAATTGCTACTTTTTTGTTATTTCAATTCCTACAGTCGCAAACCCAGACTAACAATTTTCGCTCCCAGTGAACGACGAGATTTGATATAGACGTCCCGTTCCAGGCGAGATCACAAAGCAGTTGGCATTAATCGGTTAGGAAAAATAATAGAATTAATTTCTTCTTCTTTTATATGCCGTGTCCCTTCAGGACGTAGGTGATCATGGCTCTGCACATCTTCTTGTTCATTGTAGCTCTTAATAAGTTTTGTCTTTTTGTTATTTGTCCCAAACCCTGTTCTACCATCCCATCAAGCCCATCAAGTAGGTTACACGCTGCTTTTCTCTCTCCCTTATTTTTGCCGAATTATATATTAATTCTAATAAGATCTTAATAACTTGTCAGGCTATCTCCTCCTAAACATGTCACTGCTGCTATAGCTGCAGTACATACGATACCTCTACGGCCATAATTGTTTACGGAACACTTTACATGACTTCTTATTGTATTATGTCTTATTTTAAAACCATCACCATTATGAATTGTTGATATGCATTTAATTTAAATATCTGGGGAATTTTCATAAATGTATCTGACTGATGGTAAATGTGTCCTTCGTACATTTTTCTATTCTAAAAATACACAGTACTACAAGTGTAAGCACAGCAAGAACGATTTTTCCTGTTAAATAGACACGGGAAAAATGTTACAAAGTTTCTATATCATATCACTTTAAAAATTAGAAAACTGACAATCAACATTGAATGATGCCAATCGAAATAAAATGTTACCAATCAAAATGGAATAAAAACATATTTTGTAATAATTGTACTTTGTCGATAATATAAAAAACAATTTTTAAAAAAATCAAATATACATAATTCATTTATGGGAAGAAGAAAATACCCAAAGTTTGTATCAACAAAAGAATGGGATGAGTATGCGACACGTCTTAACCTCTGTGATTGTTTTCGGGGTGAGGGAAATTTTTCCATCCGAAACAAGTGAAAAGCTCAATAACTTGAAGGGATAAAGAACAGAAATAAAAATGAGAGGGATATAAAAATGTTAATTTACGCAATATAAAAAAGTGATCAAAATGAAAACGGTCATCTCTAAAAGAATCGAAAATAAAGCCTGGTGTCTGGATGCTACAATCACTAACTGAGCTAAGAATAGCATGCTTAACCAGGGTGAGTGCCGAAAAGAATTTTGTCCTTCATAACTCAGGAAAACCACTCGTGTCTGGCTCCTTTCACTGAAAACAAATCCGCCCCATTTACACACCTTGCTCGAAAATCTATTGTCGATCCAGTAGATATTTTTTTTTTAATTATGTTTTGATTGGTATTATTCTCATTTTGAAAGTGAAATGGTATAGTTTGAAATGGACTAGCTCAAAATACTGATTTTAAGTTAATTTCTTAAGTTTGTCTTACCATTTCCTAGACGCTGAGACGACACGACCGAAAATTGTGACTCGACTGACCTTACAAATGTCACATCATTGCCCAGTGTTTGAAACTACCTAATGAGTAGGATATCTTTTGAAAAATACCATTCAATTAGTTTCCTTATATACGGAAAATATCATTTCTATTCCATTTGGGAATCTTGAATTTCGTTGTCTACTTACTATAGTTGAACAAAAAAAAAAACAAACAATGGTTCAGTTTCGCTAAACTGATGGACACAATATCCGGTTTAGTATTCTACTCATATTGTACTTCATCAAACCGCTCGCTAAAGAGTAAAAGTTTTGGAATCACATTAGTAGCCACAGTAATTTTGGTGTTTACATCTGTAGCTGTCCTTTTGCTTTAAAATGTCCTTTAAAAAGAGGTAAAGTGTACGTGGGAGAATGAAAATAAACTAATAAATAAAATAATAAAATAATTTAAAAAGTAAATGATTTTATTCTCCCATAATGCAAAAAAAGGAAACCAAAATTTTTTTTTTTTCGGAAAGAAGGTGATCGTTCTCTTCTCACTGAAAAACCATTGAGTTCGGACGTGTTTGGTAACCGTCCCAACGAAAGCGAGATTCAGTCACCCTCACTCAACATCAAGCTGACTATAAACCCTACTTCATGCACCTACGCACGTCAATAAACATTGGCCATTCATTTTCTAATCAAATCTCCATCTTGTTTATTGCGGTCCATTGACATTCAACTTCTGTTAGCGGAAAAAAACCAAATACAACTTTTCACAATTAATAGATTGCTCCGTAACATCGAACCTTCTCTATGGCGGTGGATGTTAAACTTGCAAATGAATAAGAAACTTGAAGCGACAGAGATCTGGTTCTAACGATGAATGCTACAGACAGAACATGTGAGCAACGAAGATGTTTTAAGGAGAATAGGAACTACATAAAAACTAATGCTAACAATCAGAAAGAAGCAACTGAAATTTCTAGAATACAATGAAGACGAGTTGGAGAATTTAACATTCCTAAGTCATAACGAAGGCAAGAGAAGTAGTGCTGAAACCTACTAACGAGTCTGGGTAAATTATTAACAGACCACTGAACATAAACATACACCAAAGGTTAATTAGAGCAAAAATGTACATGACGATATGGAGAGCCATGATCTCTAACATCCTGAAAGGACATAGCACTTAAAATAATTAATATACAAACACGTGGTGATCACCTGTGGTGGTAACACAATGACTCAACTGAAAGTAGCAGATAGGAAAAACCGCGAGGAGGGTAACCGACAAAACAGTGTCACACGTCCAACCTTCTCACGAGAAAAAAAAAACAGTGATCAGAAACAAAAACGCGCCTGCTTTATACAGCCGCAGACCGACCACGATTTGCATGCGAATGACGAGACAACGAGATTTCGCGTTAACTGTCCGAGACCGCCTGGCATAAAACATGGGCACCGCCATTTTGGTTCCTTTTTAACCGTTGAGCAAACCGGAGTTTGCACATCGCACAGATTCGCAGGCGTTTCCGAGTTAGGCCATTTTCACAATTTTCCCCACATCACCTAAAGAAGAACAATATTTAACAAGTTACTCTTTGTAGACAATAAGCTTTTTTTGTGAGCTCTGTTCTCATCTGTTAATCTATGCTTGTGGTTCTATGTTTGTGGTCTAATTAGGGATTTGATAAGCTTAAATCTTCTTAAGCAGAATTATTCAGAAGGCACCCAAATCCGACTGAAGCAACTTACAGATGTCAGGAAGCAGAGAGAGAGGTAAAGCAATAACTAACCATATTGCACAAAATTTATTTAAACGGGTGATTAGTCGTCTCTTGAAATAAAGCTCAAAAGTGAATGTCTCTGTGTTATATAGGAATAAAGTGTCGCCGCTAACACTTGAGTTTGAACATAAATTGCCAGTGAGCAAACACAGGCTATCCCATTATTGAATAAATTAGATAACGGGACCAAAGAGGAAACGATATATGTAGGAAGTAGCTGATGACTAACGATCTCTATTTCTAGTCTATCCTCTATTACTATACGGACTGCTATTCTCTACTCTATTCACTATACTATTTCTCTATTCAGATCATTATACAGGTTACTTGTCAAGCGACTATTATCGAGCAAGTACTATTAGTGCGAGTGTTATTCGAAGACGTCTGACACTAGTATTGTTCAACGATGTACTATAGTTGTATCTACGATAACAAAGTCTCTACTACAACGGGCATTACGAAAGTGACAACGAGTATTCGTTGGCATTACAAAAGTCACAACGACTATTTGTTGACATCACAAAACCCTGTTAATACTTACAAACAATTAAAGTGAAAAACCATGATAACCATAGCAGCCGTATCTGGTGTTGCTTCAGAGAATTTATTGTTATTATTATTATTATTACTACTACTACTACTACTACTACTACTACTACTGATGCTGCTACTACTACTATTTTCCTCCTCCTTTGATTTCTCTTGCATACTTATTTCCTCGCGGACTACGACAAAATACCTCAGATAAAAATTGTCTTTCTGATTTTTACCCGCGCGTTTGTGTAAAAAATACATATTTTACATAAATAAATCCTTTCATAGGGTGTGAATATTGGGGGCAATTCTACGTGGTGTAATGGTTAGTAATCTTGTATCGGTTGAATAGTGATTTCGATCCTCACTAGGTGCCTCATACCTTTTACCGCATCTAAGCTATGCTTATGAAATCACCATAGGGTGTAAACTAAGCTTGTCAAAACAATGTTTTACATTTCCTTAAGACATGTGCTGTCAGGGATACCTTCAGGGAGCCTGTCATAAACTTTTACAATCAAACCCAGGGCCTCAACCACAGCAGGAATTAATGATGTGTTTATGTACCACATTCTTGAGATATTCGCTTCAAGATCTTTGTATTTTGCTAAGTTGTTGTTCATGTTGCAGAATTTGAGAAATGGAAGAATATGAAGTACAGTAGAATCCCGCATATCCGGAGTGCCTCATATCCGGAATCCCGCATATCCGGACATGATTTTGATGTGTATTGAACTATCTGGGTAATCTGTAACTGATTTGAAATTTCTATTTTTCAGGAAATTTACTTTGGATAATTGCTTCTGCTTATTTCACCCTAATGGTTTGTAATGGTGCAAAGGATGACTGGAATAAGAGGAAAGGATGACAACGAGACACATCTGCAACAAGATAGCGACAAGATGCATGATTGTGATGAAATCTCGACTGAAATTGAAAAAGCTATTGAAAACGTTGTTAGTTTTATGGAAAGAAAGCCAGCATTCATCTATGACGATTGCAACGACGCACGCAGAGTTAAAAAGTGTCTTTCGTTTTAAAATTTGCAAAAACAAAAGCAAAACAAAATGAGGAAAAAGTTGAGAATGACATTAGAAGAGAAAGAATCATCATGCAACAGCGATTAAAAAATCCTCGTTACATTATTTGTTTTGCATACGTGGCATACTTAATTTAATGAATTTTCATTAACATTACATAATTTATTTCTTTTTCCTTAAAATCATTTCCGTTATATTTCACTCACCATTAGTGTATTTTGTTTACTATAAAACTGTGAAAATAAATGTTAAACCTGATTTCTGTTCTTTTATTTTAATCTAAATATAATCCCTCATATCCGGACTTTGTAACCAATTCCTCATATTCTGAAGGCCTTCTTAGTCCGGTTGTCAAGGATTCTACTATAATATGTAACCATAATATTTCCCAGAACTGGTTTAAATGTTTTAAGAATGATGATTTGTTTCTTGGAATAAAGCCCGAAGTTGGATGACCGTCACTTTTCGATTATGAGAATACCATGAATCGAACAGTTTTAGAGAAAAAAATGAAAAACAAAAAGGACACTTGTACTTAACATCAGGAGGAGACATTTCTGGAACACCTAATGAAGAAAGAGGGCTTGGAAAATTTCGTACTCACAGGAGAGATTCAAGGTAAGAGGGACAGAAGAATGGAAGTCCATCTAGCTCGCAAACTTGAGTGAATGGATGATGGAGCAGAGTTTGGGAGAGATAGCAAAAAAAGACGAAAGTTATTAAGCGCTACAAAGAACAGGAAGTTGTGGAGATTCATGATCGCCAACGTCCTGAAGGGACAAGGGACATAGAAGAAGAAGAAGAAGAAGAAGAAGAAGAAGAAGAAGAAGAAGAAGAAGATCATTAATGACTTAAATCCTTCTTTGTATGGTAGTAGATGTTGATCCCACAGGGTAGGTTTTACCGAAAAGTGTTTTTATTATTTCAATAGAATAAAAGCAAATGTAAAGTCGACCTGATCAGAAGAATGCATTTGATAAAAAAAAAGAAAGAAAAACAATTGAAAAAGGAGAAATAGTCCCGAGGAGAGATTTTATTTTTATAACCTTATTTTTTATTCCGAGTGCGATCATACACGTGTATGCATGTCCGTTTGTTTGCATTATACGTGTGTATGATAGAGAATATAGCACAAAGCCCTTTTTAGTTAATTTTAATATCCTGACTTTCAACAAATATATATGTGATACTTATGTATTGTCTCTAACTATTCTGGGATGTTTTTGTTTTTTTTACCCCTGTAAGTGTTATGGAGAGAGGCTGGTAAGGGGAATAGACCATCTGTATCAATTTACGACTCTCATCCAAGTGTGGGAGGCAATGACTTTGAAAAATAACATCGACAAACTGAAACTGCCTTAAAAAAAATAATGACTATTCTTTTTAGAACTTTGTTGACGGAGAGATGTATAAAACCTTTCAGTTGTATACCGCCTATAGATACGGCCTTATGAAAGTAAACCTGGAAGAAGACACGGCGTTTCTGTTACGTGATGCTGAAAAGAGGAAATTTAAACTTAAAAAAAAGGAAAATACTGGTATGCTGCCCCCAGTAAAGGTTCTTGTAGAGATTTTAAAAAAAAACTCCCATGGAGGTCAAAATGAATACATTTTAATAAATGGTCGTAGTTGAAGAAAACGAAAAATTAACAACAGTCTGTGTTACTTTTCAGTTCCTTTTTTGTTTGTGCGTTTTGTTTTGTTTTTTGTGGTGGGGAAGACAAATAATTAACATTATTTTAAAAACATTCTATAACGATTCTTGTGGTACGGTATTATTCAATAATACTATTCTGTATATAACGGTTACATTAATGTCTGAACAATGACTTCATATTTTTCTAATTTTCGATGCATTTATATAAAATCATCTACAATTCACTTCTATATTTACAGTGCATTTCTTTAACACAGTGCTGTGGAAAATTGTCACAGAATTAGTACAATTAGTGTTTTCGTACATCCCATTTAAAATATTAGTTATATTAGGTTGGACAGAAAGTCCTGACTCACTTATGAAGTGTAAAGAAAACAATATTTTATGGAGTAACACCAACATTTATTCTTCAAAATAAAGTCCATCGTTCTTGACGATCTTCAGTAGTGATCAGCCAGTATCCTGATACTAGTCCGTTTGCTTTGAATCCAAAAACTGTAAACTAGATTCATTCAATTCATTAAAAATGTTGAATCACTGGTCGTGGAGGAAGTATGCCATTGAGTAGAATAGCCATATTCACTTGGAGCAGCATCGGGACTGAATGGTGGATGTGGAAGAATCTCAACACCGTCTATCTGTTTGAACTTCTCCTTAGTCAACCTGGCAGTGTATGACCTCGTATTGTCTTGCTGAAACAAAACCCGACCTCGATTGACCAATGCAGCATACCCCTTCTTTAGTTTTTTCGTACACTCGCTCTAACTTTAGCGCTGATAGCGCGACCGTGTGGAAAAAAAACTCGAAATGCAGTATTCCTTGGAAATTCCACCGGACAGAGATCAAGATTTTTTTCCTTCCTCTTCCTAAATGAGTCAAGATTTTCTGGCCAACATAGTATATATCATTTAGTCTGTAATTTTATTGATCTATCTTCTCTTAGTGTGTTCTTCCTGGTTTTTATAAGATAAATATTTATACTTTTTTATTTAAAAACATCGAATTAAACGGTCAATATTAAGAAATGGTTCGTGTTGTTTATCTTACGTGACCATGAGGACAAAAAGAAGTGTTGATCTACGACACGAGACCAGTAGTCAATTTTCGCCTGTCTCTTAATTTACTATGCACTTTAAATCTCTTCTACTTATATGCAAATTGGTACGCTCCTATTTACCAAGCCACTACACCTCCCTGAACCGAAGAGGTATAAAGCCTTTGGCTATCCTCGAACTTCTTCTAAAACCTCTTTCCTTCTCTCTTCCTTGAGGTTAATATTGTGTTCTTTTTAATAGATATCTTGGTCTCATCTCATCTTCTTCCTTGTCTGAGTCACTCTCACTACCATCCATATGTTCGTCTTCTATTACATTATCTTGATTTGAAGAACTTATCCTTTCTTCTCTGTCAAGATCTTCTTCCATCACGAAGTCTTCTTCCATTTGGGGCTTTAATTGCTCAGAATGGGCCATTAGGCTTTTCCTTTCTTTGATATAATGGCCTTGTTATGTCCCCTATGCATGATGAAATTAGCTCTCTTAGGATCTGATACTTTGTCTTTCTTATACCACAATAATGAAGCTATATTGATAATAAAGTAAAATTTAGTTACACGACAAAATAATTAAGAATATATTATTGCTTATTATTGTATAATGAAACCAACTTAAAGGGCGTGTCTCAAAATTTGAAAAAAAAAAACACTCCATTGTTACTAGGGAATACTTTCGCACCCCTAAACAAATAAAACCACTTTTAATTTACATTTGATTATGACTAGAACCAAAAGCCACTTGTACTTACTTGACATACTTATTCAGAAAGCTTCATGACTTATCGTGAAAATTTGATTTACTACTTATTTAATATTAAGGTTAAGATTTTGTGGGTTATTAAAACCCCACGATACTAACGGAGATTAGTAAAATCATAAGCAATGCATTTAAATGATGGATTTAAAATTATACAGATAAGGGCCTTGTTCTCGCATTAATTCTTCATTACTTCTTAACCACTGACAATATCTTTCTTCTTATTTGCTATGATTACCGAGACTTCATACTCATAACCGACTGTAATTATCTTTTCGTTCGCAGTACAACACTCAGTACGCTATTACAAATTCTTCTTTGAAAGGATAGTTAATGTACACTTTGTCCTCTCAAAACACTTTTCTGGTGTTAATATTTTGCATATGTTTTGTTTTAGCAGGAAGTAATTTAGTCGAGAATGATCCACTTTTGAAAAAAAATTTTAATTCTACATTTATTCACGCAGAGCTTCACAAAACACACACACACACACACACACACACACACACACACACACACACAGACATGCACACACACACACACACACACACACACACAAAAACATACACACAAACTTTGAGCTTTATATATTAGCGTCTTACATGTCTTCCCACAATAACTTTATGATTGATAATTGGGGCTTCTACTTTCTTCCTGTACGCACTTTCAGTATTTGCCTCAGTTTTCTTTCATGTCTGATAATTAGCGCCTCAACGTATTTGTTTACGAATCAATATTTTCTTATACACAGTACAAGGCCCGATTGCCACTTAAGGTAGAGGATTACTTTTCAAATAGTAATAATGAATGAGGTGTAATATAAGCGTAGGAGCAGTTGATAAGAAGCTAAAATTATGGGAATAAGGAGGATAGATCACAATTGTCCCTTGACGGTGAAGTGGTTCACTGTGTAGTGTTTAAGGGACCATATATGCGAGAGTAGGAGGGGATGATTGGAACTAAAGATTACGAGGATAAGTTATAAGGATATCTAGGTATTTGGTTAGATTTAATCATTGTCGTCTAGGGAAAAAGATTTCATTTTTTGTATTTTGTAAAAATTTATTCTCTTATCTCTCTCCATCTCCTCTCTCTCTCTCTCTCTCTCTCTTGATATATATATATATATATATATATATATATATATATATATATATATATATTAGAACAATTGCCATGAAAACATTTATAGAAAAGATAGAGGGAAGCGACGTCACAGCAGTGGGAAAGTGACTGAAGTTGAGGTGCCAGGTTAAGACCGATAATATTACAGACCCTGTAATTTTACGGGTTTTGTCGAGAATCTCTAGATATATTACACGAGCTCCAGACCAGATAAAGTAGCAATATTCAATGTACGAACGAATGGAAGTTTTGGGGAGTTTTTTCTGAGATGTGTACATATATAAGCAGCTATGACACAAGGGGTTACTAAACGTGTAAGAGAATGGAACAACTTTAGAATGAACTGAAAACCCAATCCTAAACAGTAAACAAAGGATAGGCCTCTACTCCTGTTTTGTAGAATAGGAAGGAGTGTGAACCGGGCGATAAGTGTATTAAACTTCGTCTAATTTTTTTATTGTATTTTCCAATGGGATGGTGAAAATTGTAGATAAATTATCCGAATTTCATGTTGTCTTCTGTTTTGTACTCCTTACGTTTCATTTTCTCAGATATTTGGATAGCGTACGGATATCAGAGCGAAAAGTCGAATCGGCGAACTGGGTTCAAACTCCAAACTGGGTTCCAGCATTCCCAGTCTCTAAACACTCTTAGAGAAGACATGAATCAGTTCTTTCTCGTCTCCTCCCGCTATAGATTAAATAGCAGATTAGAATACACTCTCTCACGCTTGAGTGTAATCAGTCTAAGAGAAGGCAATATTTTATTTCCAAAGCGTGGAAAATGTAACCGGAAATTATTGCAATAACTTTGCTAAGAAAGCTTGGAAATTTCCAAATGTGGAGAGCCACGATCGCCTGCGTCATTGCTTAAGAAATTTGTTTAGGATGGAAAACATCATTCACCGGTTGACGAGCCCAGAAGTTGTGCAGTGATTGTTTGTTTAGGTCCAGAAAATTTGCGATAAAGCCTTTCCTTTGAATCCCGTAAAACACAAAGATTTTACCAAACCTTTGAGTTTGGCAATATTCTGCTTTACGACCTCTCTGCCTTAGGACGGAGAGGAACTAAGACGAGGCTATGCATACGGACAGAATCTTATGTGGAGAGGTAGACAGCCACCCGAACCCATAAATGCGGGGTCTACGGGTAATTTTTGTCCGAGCATAGGCGCTCAGAAAGCCCTACGTTAAAAACCGGCCTTGTGCCACATCCCGCCTTGTGGGCAGGACTTAGATAAATACCGAATCCCATAAAACAGAAAGAAATAATTTCACCCAGATTTTTTTAACTGAAGATTTTGAAAGCAATAAAAATGGAGTTTTCTTCTTATATAGATGCTTTTATTTTTTTTTTAAATTTTTGTGCCACTATATATTAATCATTGGAGTCAATGAAAATCTAACATATTTAATAAACCCAATTAATGGTTTCATGGTTCAGGGCGATTTAAATTTTATTTATTTGGGGGGTTAATTGGGGGTGGGGTAGAGATGAACACTTAAAGAGAAATTTTTCGGCGTTCGCATAGCAATATCACTGCGCATGAGTGAAACATTCACTTTGCCGACTTTACCTTCCCTTTTGATATTTCTAGAAGGTTTTAAGCTTTCAATTGCTAGAAGTCCTACTTTCCCGCGAACCCTCGATTATATTTTGGGGAAAGGAGAGAATTTTTACGTGTATGAATTGGATCCAGATGGGTGGGATAATAAAGTCTCTCTTTTTTTTCTTTCTTTCTGTCTTTCTTTTCTCCCTCTCTTTCTCTCTGTCTTTCTCTGTGTCTCTATTTCTACTGAGAGAAAAATGGCAGAAAATTCAAGTATTGTGAATAGGTCTTATCCCCAAGAATACGTTATAGCTAACAAGCTTTTAAATTAACACTGGCTCTAGTCGATGGTTACTAATCGGATTTATTTTTAAATTCATAAGAAATAGGCTATATCATTTTTTTCTTTTTATGCTAGATATTTTTTGAAGTAACGAAGTACGTAATATTTTAATAAACTAAATTATACCGATAACATTCGGATTAGTCTTAATCGACCCCTACAGACAGAATGGCAACCGCATTGCTACGGATGATTACAATTGAAAATCTATGTAACGACATACCAGTTTCTTGCGTTTTGACGCAGAGTTAGCTCCCATAGATCATTTCTAGTGAAAAAGTCTGGCTGATAATCCTGGCGTTCTAGAGGCATAAACGCATACGTCAGACAGTGAACAGTATTTAAAAAGAACACTGTTCTCACCATCTCGAGCGAAAGAAAAAGATAAACAATTCATAATGGTCGATGCACTCGGATTGCCATTTGTCAAAAGATCACTGCTGGTAACCACTCAAATGCGACTCTCGTAAATGGGAACTCATTTTTTCCACTAGGATGTCTACCGTCTCCTTAGTCCGGGTTAGCTTTTTATCTTGTACTAAATGGTCATATCAGATGGTACCAAAATAGACTCAGTCTCCTTCAGTAAAGTCATGTGTATCAGCAGTTTTACTTGAGAGATACCCTCCTAGCCGCCAGGTGCAGATCTGAGTTTCACCCAATATCTGTAGCTGCACCTGACATATAAATACGTGGTCGTCCCAGCTATGTCTAAGATTTGCACGCATGGAAAGACCGTATGACAAGTAGATATATAAACACTCACTCGAGAGGGAGAAAAGCGTCACTCACATACTTACAAGATGTAGAATATACGGTCAGAGAAAATTCCAAAGCCGCACACTCACCAGCTTTCGGACAGTATTTGACGAAGTATGGTGTTCAATAACGTGCTATATTATGTAAGACGATAACATTACAATTTTCATTTTTATTCAAAGCGTCATTTTTTGCGTCATGTTAGAAAAATATTAGAAATGTTTCCGTAGCTTACTCAGTTCTGTTGAAATCATTCAAACGACGTTTACCAGGTTTAGGAAAATACTGAACTTATAGAAAGAAAGTTTACTCAGTATTTAAGAATTCACTTTTCTCTTGTTCGACAGAGAAAACGTCTGTTGTGTCCGAATTTCTAGGATAAAGTGTTATCATTATTTCTATTACTAGTTCGGTAGCTGTCGCTTCGCTGGTGGCAAGAGGATCAAAGTTCAAATGTCAATTATTTTTTCCATTTTATCATCATCATCATCATCAGGTCAAGAATTCTTCTCGAATTCTTCTGACTCGTTTCTTCCAACCATTTCTGTCAGACATCGACGTCGCCAGGTCCTCCAGATGGTATCCAAAGTCATCTACAAGTTGGTCAATGTAGGTGTGATGAGGTCTTCCGACCGAAATTTAACCGCGCAAAGTGTTACATAGGATGGTGTCACTCACAAATTCTGACTTACTTCTCCAGGAATGACTAGCTAACCAAAGCTTTCTCTCTCTATGTTGGATGTTTCTTGCAGCTGATGTCCACTGCTGCTCGTAACATCCTTGTGTATGTTCCGTCAAGTGATACTTCTTGCTGTTTCGTCAGTGTCCATGTTGATGAGCCGTAGAGCAAAACAGATTTTACCGTGGCCTTAAAGTCCCTCTTAAGATTGTTAAAGAAGGAGGACTTCCAGATGGTGCTCAGACAATCAACGACACCCCAGGCCTTGCCTTTACGGATTTTGATGTTATCTCTCTGTTGACTGGATATTGCTGCCGAGGTAAACAAATTCCTGGGCAGATTTGATGTTCATGCCGTATTTCAACTTAATTTCTCTTTCTTGATTGTAGCTGATAAATTCTGTTTTGCCAACATTAATGTAGAGACTAATCTCGATGGCTGCTTCTTCGATGAGATGAAGAAGTTTGGCAGCCTTATCAATCGTGTCTGACAAGGCAAGGACATCTGCTTAATCTACGTCTGTTATTGTTTTACCATTTAAAATACTACATTTATTAAGAATATGTATTCAGTTTAAATAGAGGTGTCTTAAAAATAACTTCAATGTAGCCGTCGCGACATAAATGTCCATATAAATGTCATATCAGTTTTATTCAAGTTGGGTTTGAATGTATGACTGCGTGTAGGCAGATAGATTTTAATTCAATAAAATCTTATAATTAATTGATTTTTTAACGTTTATTATTTATGTTCTTGTCTCCAAATTTATGATTTCGCTGATATTTAAATCATTTTATCCCAAGCGATACTAAAAAAAAATAAAGCCACCAAGATGCGAGGTGTTACTGAGTATTAGAGAATATGAGAATAAAACAGAGAGAGAACTATAAAAGAACAAGAATTAAGACAGAATATGACGACTGACATTGCAGTTAATTTTTTGAAGATCAAAGTTAAAAGGAAAGCAAGAAACCGGAAGAGAGTTACACAAACAAGAAGCGCAATAGAAGAAACTATTGGAATAGAACTTACGGTTACATCTAGATATTTCAACTGTAAAATGATGAGACTGTTATGCTGGACGCTCTATGACTTCTAGTTTGTGGTTAGTAAAATATACATATATATATTATAACAACAAACTGAGACATTTATGCATAAATATATAACGATTTATAATCCGATGGTTTGATTGTTTCGGTAGATAAAAGTTCTCGTAAGTCGGTTGTTAAATATTTTAAAATTTAGGCTGTCTTGTTGAATTAGTGAATTATTTTGTTTTGATAAGTCGATTTTCAAAAAGTCATAATAAATATAAGGAAGTGATAGCTGAGTAAATTTTATCATCATCTTCTATCTCGAAGAGGTCCATTTTTACATTCCCTCCTGGTGAGAAGTTGTGAAAAAGACGCCAGATTCTAAATTTTTTTACGAGAGAATCATGGGAAATTAAGGATTTTTATTTCTCATGATCGTGAGATCACTAAAAAAAATTTATTTCTCGTGATTTCGAAATCACAACAAGATCTTGTCTTGTTAATACACTTCTCCCAAAATAAAGTGTATGAGACAAACGCGAACTAAACATTTATTCCCACTTTTTAATGAATTATTATTATTTTAAATTATTTTATCCTACTAATATTTTTAACAGAAATATGCAGACATACATTCACACGGACATGCAAGCTCGTATGTAGACAGTGTATGACGGATAAAGAATTATCTTAGCTTTTATAATAAAGATTTACATTTGGAGGAGGATATTAGTCCGTATGTAAATAAAAGGTTATCTTTAGAGAATATAATCACTGTCGGTATAAACAGAACTTACGAGAGAGAACCCATTATGAAGAAAATCCTGTTTTTACCAAGGACGCATTCAAAATCTCAAGTTCTTTAGATTCTTCGTCTATGTGTTATATCCATTCAGGATGTGAGCAATCATAGCTATCCACAACATCCTATTCCACGTAGATCTTATCAATATTTTTCATTTTCTTATCCCTCTCTTCCGTGTTCTAGCGTCCTTTACATAATGTTGTTAGCTAGGTTACTTGCTGTTTCCTTCTGTCGCTCTTGCCTTTAATATCTCTTGTGAGCATCAAATTCTCCATGCCTTCTTTCCTCATTATGCGTGTAGGTTCCTCTGTACATGAACAAAAGCTGAGTATCATCAACCATGTATTAAACTGTGAAAGCAGAATAACGTATATCATATTTTTATTACTTCAAATCTCCCAAGAGAACTACATTTCAGCATTTGGTTGGACATAATTCCTTGAGGCGGTGATATGTGCGTTTTATGTTGTAGGTTTATCGAAGTTATATTTTGGTTTACAGTTCGATTTCTTTAAGAAATTCTAGGATATTATATAGATTAATATCATGAAAGAGTTCATTTTATGTTGGTTGGTTGACTGATTTTTTTTGCGGCATATCAACCTCTATGGATTATTTAATACTGAAATCTAAATATTTTGAACCCAATTTATGGATTCAGTTAAATATATTTTGAAAGCAATTGTATACCCTCAACTACAATGTATTGGTGCTAATACTACAATAAAATGTATTGCTAGTCATTTTACTATAAATATGTATTGTTGGTATTTTTTTCATATAAAAATGTGTTGCTCTTATTTTTACTAAAAATAACAATACCTTATTTTCATAATGTTTTGTTTTTGTTTGGAAATTTCACTACTTGCCCATAGATAAGACCTAAACAGTATCTACCACATCGAGTCAGGGTGGACCTAGGAACAGCAGTAATTAAAAGGTGGTTTCGCGTTCCTCAAAACCTCTAATCTGATCAGAGACCTTGCTGCCGGATTTAGTTTATCGTCATACCTGAGACAGGTAAGGAAAATATTTAAATTTCTGAATAATTATACAAAGATTTTATATTAATAAATTTACAGAAAAATTCGAAACGTTTACATCTACCTAATATTTATCACGCGCATTTTATATTTTATGCTATTGCAAAAGTAAATTCGTTTTATTATATACCTTTACTCCAAAGCTTATCTATACGTCTAAATACTATGACTTTCCTATATTTTTTTAATATTATCAATTACCGATTATTATCAAGACGACTCAGCTGGATCTTTTGTTTCTGTTGTTATAATGACGGATATAATTTTCTGATTTTGGTCATTTGAACGGGTTATATTAATCTCAGCCTTTAATCCGCTGAAACTGTTAGCAGAATTTGTGAAGTTAAACCCACTAGGATCTAAACAAAATTTCTCTTTTTCACAGATTTTACACTAAAGCTTATTTCATAAGACTATCGTTTTTATTATAGCAATAGATAGTCTTACGAAATAGTCAATAGATATATTAAGATGTATCAGAAGCATTTTCGTATTTTGAACAAGTCCTCACAGCTTATTTCATTTACTCATTTAAGAACTACCAATGGCTCTATTATTATTATTTTTATTATTATTTTTATTTTCTTTGATTTCTGGCGTTTACACATTTCTTTCCGGGTCCCGCCCAGGGACCTAAGGTTAGAAATGGCGTCATGACACTTTCCACTGACAAAAAAAAAATACATAGATAAAGCCCTTCGTAAAGTGTGGGCTGTACTTGTTAGAACAATTTTTTTGTATCTCCTTGAGGCATGGACTTCCAGGAATCCCTTCAATTAGTGTACTGCAATCTTTTCCAACCAGTCCTAGGGCTCCAACTACAACAGGGATTGTTGATGTTCCCATATGCCACATTTTCGGGATTTCTATTTCAAGGTCCTTGTATTTTGACAACTTTTTAAATATCTTCAAAGATACATTGCAGTCAGCAGGGACTGCCATATCAATAAGGAGGTACCGTTTTTGTTTGTGGTCTTTGATAACAATATCTGGGCGGTTGGCCTTGATTGTTCTGTCAGTGTGTATTGTGTAGTCCCATAGAAATGTAACAGGTCCTATCTCCGTAACCGGGTCTGGGTGGTGTTCATACCAGTTTCTTTCAGTTTCCTTCCCGTAGAAGTTGCAGATTTTCCAGTGCAGATGTTGGCCCACTCTGTCATGTCGGGTTTTATATTCAGTGGGTGCCAACATCGTGCAACCTGACACAAGATGATCAATCGTTTCTGGATATTTATCACAGAATCAGCATTTTGGGCTGACACAATATTTTAGTATATGTGCTTGATAATTCCTAGTTAGCAAGCATTGGTCCTGTGCAGCAAGGATAAAACCTTCAGTTTCCGCTTTCAACCCTGCACTACGTAGCCACTGATGGGTACGGGTTTTGTTTACGTCAGCTTGTTTGGTACGGGCAGAGTATTGCCCATGAAGCGGTTTATCTTGCCTTCGCTTCTGTATCTGGTCGTTTGCATTCGTCTTTGCTGTCTTTTTTAGGTATTTTGCAGTTTCAGTCGGTGTATTGTGCTGTAGTTGCATCTCTACGCCCATTTGAAACTCCATTTTGAATTTGTTGGCTTCTTTCATTACGGAGTAAAGACGCTTACTACTTTCATGTTCCTTGACGCATACCATCATCCAGTCTTCTGTAGTTTCCAAATATCTTTGGAGGCCAATTGTTGTAGTTTTGGAGGACAGTTCTAGTTGAACTAATCCTCTGCCTCCTTCGGATCTGGGCACATACAGACGATCAACATAGCAAGTGAGAAGCTTTCTCGTTTTGGCGTCCATTCGCTTAATTTCAGCTATGGTCCAGTTAAGGACATTAAAGCTGTATTGCACCACAGGGACAGCCAATGTGTTTATGGCTGATATTCTGTTTTTTGAGTTTAGCTCAGTTATTATTATTATTATTATTAATAATAATAATAATAATAATAATAAATCATTATCGATACGATTTAATTGTACGTTTTGTTTCCGATGTTGTAATGGTATTGAATTTTTTACAATTTTGAGCCATGTTTTTAAACTTGATCTCAAATCACTGAAGCAATTTATTGAATTTGAGACATTAAACTCACTATTATAACCTAAACAAAATTTACCTTTTTTTACAGACTTTACTCCAAGGCTTACTTCATATATAAATCTAAAGACTATCTTATTTAATCATTTCCTTTGATTTTTGTTGTATACTCATTTCCTTTCGGGTCCCAACAAGAGATCTAAGATCAGAATTGGCATCATGACATTTTCCACTAAAAAAAAAAAAAAAAAAAATCACACACATTTCACATAGATAAAGGCCCTCATAAGTTGTACTAGAGAGTACAATGTTTTGTATTTCTTCAAGGCTTGGGCTATCAGGGATTCTTTCAATGAGTCTATCTTTTTCCAATCAAACTGAGGGTTTCAACTACAACTAGATTTATTGATGTCCTCATGTGTCATATTTTTTTTAGATTTCCCCTAAAAGATCCTTGTATTTTAATAGTTTTCTATGATATTCAGAGATGCAGAAACTGCTATGTCAATAAAAAAGCACATTCTGTTTTTGTGGTCTTTCCCGATATCTGGTCAATTAACCTTGATTTTTCTGCCTGTGTGTAAAATTCCATGAAATTGTTAAAGATCTTATCTCTGTAACCGGGTCTAGCTTGTATTCATACCAGTTTCTTGCTGTATTCTTTCCGTAAAAGTAGCAGATTTTCCACAGCAGATATTGTTCCGCTCTCTGATGACGGGTTTTATATTCAGTGGGCACTAAATCCGTGAAACTTAATACAAAATGGTTAATCGTGTCTGGTTATTTATCACAGAATCTGCCTTTTGGTTTAACAGGTAGCCGAAAAACACAATTTACACACAGAGATAATAAATTAAAACCAAATCTACACAATTATTAGAAAAGATATATCTCTAACGACGCACCAGTTTTCGTCTACCTAAGTCACACACACACACTGCATTATACTCAAAATAAATTTAAAATAGACACAAATGTTCCCTAATGCTGGCAATTGTTGACCCTAGTCTCCTTTGCCTCAGATGTCTAAAACTACGTTTATGCGTTTCCCTTACATAAACATTGATATGCGCCATGATTCTCTTTCCTATTTTTCTCAGTGACGGTAAGATGTATGTCGCACATGCAGAAAAGCGTCCCCTACCGAGGGATGCAAACACGCACACGCATACACGCACGCACCTTTCATTTCACTCACATTTACGTTTCTCTAGTACTTTATCCTACGCAAACGTTGTACACACAAACACATTTTTTGGTTTAATGTTTTCTTCTTTCATATTCATTGTTTTTTTTTCACACGAAACAGTCTTCTGTTATTTTCTATGTATAACTTTCGTTAATACATACATTGACGTTTGTTTTTATATATATAATTTTGTTTTTACATTATTTATTTATTAATCAGGCTCACATTCGAGTCCACAAAAATTGTTGTGGGGAAAAATATACCAGGAAAAACGTATTTATCTACCTAACAAAACCAGCACTCCCGCACCAATTTTTTAGTATGTTTGCTTGGTAATTTCTAGTTAGCAATCGTTGGTCTTGGGCAGCAAGAATAAAACCTTCAGTTTCAGCTTTTAATCCTGTACTACATAATCACTGATGGGTACGCGGTTTATCTACATCAGCTTCTTTGGCACGGGCAGATTATTGAGCATGAAGAGGCTTATCTCACAATTGTTCGTCGCATTTGCCTTTGCTTTCTCTTTTAGGTTCTTTGCCTCTGCTGTAAGTTTATTATGGTTTACTTGCACTTCTTCATCCACTTAAGATTCACTTTTATGTGTTTGCTTCCTTTATTTATGAATAAAGTTTTAATGTATTTCATGTTCTTTGACACAGCTCATCACTCAGTCTTCTGTAGTTTCCAGGTACCTTTGAAAACCGATCGTTGTGGTTTTGTAAGACAGTTCTAGTTGAACTAATCCTCTGCCTCCTTCGGATCTGGACATATGCAGACGATCAACTTCAACCTTAGGTTATTGCATCCGGTGGAAGTGAGGAGCTTTATCATTTTGGCATCCATTCACTAAGTGTTAGCTATGATCCAGTTAAGGATGATGAAACTGTATTGCACCACAAGGAGAGCCAAAGTGTTTATGGCTGATATTTTGTTTTGTGAATTCAATTCGGTATTTAACACCAGACAGGCACGCCTATAGTATTCTTTTCTTACTCTCTCCTTCATTTGGGTATGCTGTACTCCATCGCCGTTGTTGACTCCTAACTATTTATAGGCTTCTTCTTCCAATTCCTTTATCTTTGTAACAAAATCTAGATCTATTGAGTGTGTTTCTGTAATTCTCCATTTTTTTAATAATACCTTTGCATATTTATCTAATCCGAAATCCATACCGATGTCATCACTGAAGCATTTTACAGTATTGAGGTCACCTTACAACTCATTGTCATTTTTGACAAAGAGTTCGAGATCCTATTATTATTATTATTATTATTATTATTTTGTATAGCCCCTCCCCTCGTTCTGGGGAGCTTTTGGTCACTGCCCCAATTAATATAATGTTGCATCTTCTCTCTCTTCTCTCGTTTTCTGCCGGCAGGTGATCGCTAGGCGGTTTGATTCGGAGATAAAAAGGAATTTTAATCTTAACTATTTTATTAATGTCGGCGTATACATCTAGAACTATCCAGTGGCTTGCTGTCTCACCCCACTGGGGAACAAATCCAGACACGACAGAGAACAACTTTACATTGCTCGATGGTTAAGCAACGACTCATTGAAAAAACTTTATCTATCATTCCCATGCTAGTTCAGCCAGTCAAAACAGACTTCCTTTATTTTGTTTTGTATCTGATCTCGAACGTTAACCCCAAGAAGTCCAAGCAATTCTCTAAAAAAATAACAGCAAAACTATTATTTAACAATTATACCATTATCGATTCTATTTAAATGTGGCTTTTGTTTCCGGTATTGTCATTGCAGATACAAGTACTGAAGTTATTACAATTTTGAAATATAATTTTAAAACTGATCTCACAGTCACTGAAGCTGTTTGCTGTAATTGAGAAGTCAAACCTACTAACATAACCTAAACAAAAATTTCGTTTATACAGACCTTTACCCCAAATAATATTCCATATGCAAATTTAAATGCTATCCATAACTTTATTATTATTGTTGTTGTTGCTGCTGCTTAACATATTATTGTAATTTTTATTGCAGATTTTCTTTCAGATGTTATAATGGCAGCTGCAAGTACTGAGATACTGGCAATTTTAAGGTCGCGCTGAAGCCACCGAGCCAAAACTGAACAAAATTTTCGTTTGTATTGATCTTTACTTCAACCCGGATTGATCCTATTTAATTGCAACTTTTCTTTTAGATGTTGCGATGCCGAATGAATGTGTTGAGATTCTGAAACTTTTAAGGTTTTATTTTAAACTCGATGTCAACGCCGCTGAAGCTGCTTACAGAATTCAAGTGGGTGGAAATGAAAAAAAAATATCTGATTAGTTTTTTTCAAAATTGGTTTAAATATTTTAAGGATGGTAACTTGTTTCTTGAAATAAATCCCAGAAGTGAACAAGCATCAGTTGTTTATTATGAGGCTTTAAATCCTTACCACCAATATCCAATAACTTTCCGAAGAGCTGGGATCATCACAAAAGTATTATTTAGAGCGCACTAGTTGAGCTTAAAAATACCAAGGAGGTTTTTGGAACTTTCCTAGGATTTAAAACAAGTAAAAAAAACTTTGATACACCCAAATACTTATCCTTTATTCTATTTAATTAAAATTCTTTCCTGATAAAATAATAATAACGTCAATGTTAACAATCGAAGCTGCATAAAAGTGTAAGTGTAAAGTAGGTAACTCGTTTGTTCATGACAATATGTAAATAAGCGCATTTGTATTAATATATTCCGCGTACGGAAAATGTTGGTCTTGTATTCTTCTTGCCTATTTAATCATAGTGTGAAATTAAATTTCTTTTTTGCAGGTCATGCCACTTGAACCTTGACTTCAAATGAAATGATTGAAAATGTAAATTAATTACGCTATGCAAATCGCTGAAGTAATTTTTTAAAAAGTTTAAGCTCATTAACATAAATGATGGCTTAGTGTCAAAAGATTCTGACTTGTGACCACTAGTTTATATTTCAGTGTTTAATATTCATTCGCGTAATTTTCAGTGTATAAACAACTTCCAGCTATCAGGAAACGTTCTTGGAACGTTGAAGACTTGTTCTATTTTGGTTGCAGGATATGTAACGTTTTGGCGATGTTAATATAACGTTGCAATCAGCTATTTTCCTGATCCCAAATGAACTATTCATTTCCAAGATTGTCGCAATATTATGATGATTTTGCGAAGTGCAGTAGCTGAAAAACTTCGGTCAAATAACATAACAGTATATATAAAAGATATAAAATTTCACTTCCTATTTTTTTTCAGTATCACAAATTTAGATGACGCTCTATCTTTCTGGAATTTATTACCTATCTTCTGTTAATGTAACCTTACAAGGCAACATATTTGCAATGTAACCTTATAACGTCGCAGATAAATTGTGGTGAGTCTACAAAAAAGGTTTTTCAAATCTCCATACATGTTGAGATCCGAATAACTTGGGTAAGGAAATGCTTCGGGTTTCAGATTTTATTGAATTTTAAAATATAGGCTATTTAATTTGTATATAGCATCTCTAAAATGGATCAGCTTGGAAATGTAACCCAAGCATAAATACGATATCCCTTTAAGGTTCATAACACAGCTTATACTCTGAAGGTAGTTTTATATAAATAACATACACCCTGAACGTGGTTTTATGTAAGATTTAATGAATTTTGTGTACATACAGATACAGGTAATGACGATAGTCATGTAATGCTCACAAGGATTTTTTAAGTGGTGCAGTTATGATTTCACGTCAACATAACGTTTTGTACCTACTGTACGTGTTCAAAAAAAAACATGATTACTACTTACAAAATATTTATAAATGCAGGATTTTTTTTAACATTTTGAAGAATATCACTACTGAGAACGAAACACCTGGTAAGTATCCCACAAACGAAAGCTGTTGCTCTGACGTCTACGTAGACTATGTAGTTGGGCTAGGGACCCCCTGAGGTCACTTACACCCACCCAGGGTAGATAAGGTCACCTACAATAACTGCACATCATCGAGAAAAATTACCAGTACTTTCTGAAATTTTTCATTTGTAGCAAGTCATGTCAGCAACTGTAAAACTTTCTGATTTGGGAGGTTTTCGGATTTGGGAATTTAGGATGAAGGATACTCAACTGTATAACGTTACAGGAACGTTGCAGCAAAATAATTTTGCTTGCTGGCCTACAGATTCTACTTTAATATCTGCAAATTATCCAGATTCCTCTGCATGACGCAGAATTCAGATTTGTCCTTCTAGAATGTCTAACAACCAAAGCCAGAGGGCCCAATCTACCTTACTATTTAACATGGGAGATGAATTCAGGCCGGACCCAAGGCATGCGAAGTGAGTGTAGCAGACTCGGTTGAAATTTGATTTACCATTTGATTGTTTCGTTTTTGAGAGCTTATCAACCCATTGCAGTTTATTTAAAGTCAGAAAATACATTTAGATTGTAAGAATATTTTAATATAATAAGGGCTTAGATATACAAGTCTTAATAATTAACCCATAGCTGAGGGAGAGGCGGATTCATACCTTTCCCAAGGGTATTTGTGTGTAAGTGAATATGACGAACCCAAGGGGAAATCGAACTCGACTCTCCGATTAATAATTCCGAACCATTATCTATTATACCACCCTTACAACCAAATTCACACCGTTTGGAATTCCCAAGTGGTTACCCATTTAAGTACTCATCAGGCTCGACGTTGCTTAACTTCTGTGATCGTACGAATGTTTCAACGGGATGTGGCCATCAGCTTCGACTGAAATTTGAACTTGGAATATCAATTCAGTTTTTCTCGGATAGACAAGGAAAAGAACTCCCTAATAAACGAAACGAAACTCCTTAGCATCGTGCTACGATAGGTAACCCTAATTTCTTTCTTCCTTCTGTGTCGTGTTCCATTGAGATATGGGCTATCATGGCTCTTCACAACGTCCAATCATTTGTAGATTTTAGTAAGTTTTTCTATTTCTTTACTAGCACTCTCACTCCCTATTCTATTATCTATTTATAGAAACTCCTTAGGTAGATAAGTCACTGCTTTCCTCTGTCCCTCTTGCCTTCCATATGTCCACTGAGTGTCACATTCGGCAAGCTTCTTTTCCTCATTACGTATCCCAGAAATTTCAACTATCTCTTTCTGATTCTAAGTATAAATATATATTTTTTGTTTCCATTTTCCTTAAAACTTTCTCGTTACTGACATCTTTCTTCTATGGTATTCTCGGTATATTTCTATAGAAACACTTCTCTACTGCCTGAAGTCTCCTCTTCCCATGTGAGGATATTTCCCAGCATTCACTGCTATATAGGATGATTGATGTTACATAGCAATTCAGCATTCTTTCGGTTGTTTCTGGCGAAATTTTCCTCTATCAAAATATTTCCTTTAGATTTTGGAAAGCGCCTTTTATTATTCGAATTGTCGTTTAGATTTCTGTGCCACATATTCTGTAACATTATAATTGCAAGTACATTGAATCCCGCTATATTTAGGCATCCTCATAGGAATAAAGAAGAATTGAAAAATATCTCTAATGATGTGCTCAACCTTGAGAGTGGCTGCCTGACTCTGGTGTGTAATCTCATTTCAATCGCTATATGCAGTGAAATGTATCTTGTAATATATATATATATATATATATATATATATATATATATATATATATATATATGTGTGTGTGTGTGTGTGTGTGTGTGTGTGTGTGTGTTTGTGTGTGTGTGTGTATAAACACAGACACACAAATGAAAGAATGAACAGATTTATAATCAGATTTATAATTCTCTGACATTTAATTTTTTAAAAAGTGCCCAATATAATGTAGAGCATAATATTAGATCAGCGAAATGAGCTTATAGCCATATGTAGCCATTACAATTATATATCCATTTTTTATTGTATATTATGGTACAAGTAATATTAATTTAATTCCTTGATTTTTAATTTTAAGTTGTATATTAAAAAGACATAATGCATAAAATGAAAATTGTATTTTGGTTCAAGAATATATAAGAATGTTTTAATCATACCAGAGGCCCCTTTATATATGTGTTAAAATAATTTTTTAAAAACCAGAAATTACCTCATCGTCAGGGATATGCATATCTCTAAAAATGTTTCTTCGTAACTTAAATGTATACTTTTTGCCGGAAGTAATGTGACGAGCCGTTAATATGACAGTTCCCCCAACATCTAACCTATATTTTTAACTTTTCAAATTTACCCTTGACCTTCCTTCTGATTAGTTAAACTTGACACGCAAATAAGATCTAAAAATCTGGGTTCCTCCCTCCATATTAACTCTTTAATGAATAGACATATTGCTTTTCAAATGTAAATCATTTTCGCCAAAGTTACCGAACATTTCCCGATGACGAGATAAAAACTATAAGTCTCGAAACAGAAATTTGCGTGTCGCAATGTAAAATATTGTTAATATCATTAATTATTTGTATATATATATATATATATATATATATATATATATGAAGAAATATAGTCTTAAGGTGTGGTATATTTATGGGATAAAGTGCTCGATATCAGAGATAGAGCGTGTGTAAATATAAAAGTGAACATAGAAGTCAACACTTAGAGGCGACAGTCTGTTTCATGCTATATGCAATAGTTAGGCCACTGACGATTGCATATAGCATGAAATGGTGGCCTGAAGATTGCATATAGCATGAAAGAGACTGTCGCCTCTAAGTGTTGACTTCTTTGTTTATATACTATATATATATATATATATATATATATATATATATATATATATATATATGGAGATGTTAGGTATTGTGTGTGTGTGTGTGTGTGTGTGTGTGTGTGTGTGTGTGTGAAAATTAAGATATAAATAAAATATATCTGTAAAAGTCAATATTTCCTTGACCGACCCTTTTTCTCCATTTAAAGACTTTATCAAGGCAAATGTAAAGATTTTATTTTGCAACTTGTATATATAAATAGAAGTACAGTGGACGAAAATATCGTTACGTTTTCAAATTTTTAATTTAAGAACGTTCTAAAATATTCTTAAAACCAACTGTATGAGGAAAGGTAAACTATGTGGTACTGTGATGCGACTTATTTTTATCACGTCGGGGTCACCACTTGTGATGCGTATTCCTGACGTTTGTGTAATAAATGATTCAAGTCAAACAACGAAACTCCATATGTGGATCAGCAAAATAAATATATATTGAAATATAACATGCAAAACAATCATGCAATAAAGTGTAATGATTAAGGAAAAAAAGTTGTTCCGTTTCAACTGTATTCTGATTTATGATTGAATGTTCGAAAGAATTTCTCGTGAAAAAGAATGTTCAGGATTCTATATTGAATAGAGTCTGCTGTTAGAACAGAATACAGTTAATTAAAAAATGTGTTGTTTTGGGAAATTAATGGATTTCTGGTTCATGAACTTGGCTGAGAGAGATACGTATAATGTGTGTGCGTTAGAAATGTGAGTAAAGTCGTAGATTTGCGTGGACAGGCGAAAATAGCCGGACTCTACTGGCGACTTGCGTGAAAGTCGGTAAAAGTTGTTGGCAATGTTCTTTAACGTCTGACCGCACGTTTAAGACGGGGGCTCTTGTAGATTACATCTTGGCAGCAAGGAAAAAGATGAATGAAGATAACACGAAAGAGGCTTATTTGTGTTTTGTTTATATAAGGCTGTGTCTCACGTGACAGGCTCCAGCCTTTATCGCGGGAAAATTATTCCTCGCGGGCAGGCGATTTGATTGGTCGGAATGGACCAATCAACAAGCTAGTTTTGAGGAGATTAGCCAATGAATGCTTGCCGTATGATCTGTATGTATGTATGTATGTGTGATGGTGATGATGATCGCTACAGTACTTTACATGGCGTGATTCATTGCGTAAAAACGAAAGTGAGAAAATGTTGTTGGATTCTTATTTATCTATATATTTATCTATGTAATTATTATTTATTATTTTATTTTAATTTCATAAATTATTTATGTATTTGAGATATTCAATTTTCTTAAGATAACCATTGTCTTTTAATTCTTTTAAATTTTAATGTTTATGCATATTGTCTTGTTAACTGTTGGTTTTCCCAAGCCAAAACACATGCCCATCAAAATTATTTCTTATTACTTTATATTTAGTGGAAACATGTTTTTCAGTAGATCCATGATTTCTGAAATTTTCTGAAATTTGCATCTGCCAGCCTCTGCATTCGAGAATCCAGCGTCCGCTTCTAGGAGAAAATGTCCGTTAAGACCAGTGCATTTTAGAGAGCTTAGCCACGGAAAACTTACAGCCAAATTTCAATTACTATATTTACGAAATGTACATCTCTAGATCTGTTTAATTCCGATATTATATTGTCCATAAAAATATCTGATTTGATTGTATCTACGACCCACAAGAATATAAAGTTTCCCGCCCATTTCCGCACAAACATTTTGTGTTTTGCACGTTATTAGAAATGTTAGGGAAACCTGATTTACTCCCTATATAAAGGACGATAACTCAAAATACTATTGAGCTACTTCCCTAGTCCGCTAGTTGGAGCGGGCACTTATGAATTCAACATGGCGGCAAGCTGACACGCATGTGGAATTCATGGTTTAAGTCCAAACTAATTCTTGCTGTTCTCCAGCAGTAAATGAGTAAAAGTTGTTTCATTATGTGTTAAAATACATTTCTCTTTTATTTTCATTTATTTTTGTTCATCCCAACAAACAATGTTCTCTATCCCGTCCATAAATTATAATATTTGACAGTGATAGTGGCTCTTATGTGTTATCATATATAGTATGGAACTGCAAGCCTAGTGAGTGGGGTAGATGGAAAACCTTGGGTGCCGTCGATAGCTGTGCTAACACGAAATCACAAGTCATCGTGGCCGAGGACTTGAGCATGCTGGCCTTGTTCAAATTGTTGATCACGCTAGATAACATACTCTTTCCTTGAAACTGTAACTAAGGTCTTCTCAGCATAGTTGCAGTATTAACCACAGGTGGGCTCTGTGGGTGTTGAATAAACACAAACGTGCCTGATCAAGTGTCTGCAGTAGGGATTGGCTAGCCGCCCTAGTAGACGGGTATCTTCGAATATGCGTAGCCAGCTATACATACATACATACATACATACATACTGCAAATCATGTGTGACCTGAGTTCAAATCTGTAATGTAATCCTATCAAACCAAGTTTACTTTCTTTTTTCACTCTATTGAGTGGTAATGATTGTCTCGCCTTCACCAAGTTTTCTTACAAATTCACATACAAGAGTCCTCATCAATAATATCCATTCATGAATTTTCACTTATAGTTAACAACTGCCTTACACGATATTTCTGATTCTCTATAACTGTGTCTCTCCATCGCAAAGTTCAGAAACCAACGCTGAGCTGAAGGTTGCGATAACAAATATATGTTCAATGACTTGCCTGTTGATAAATCTTGCATTGTTGGTATCTTTTATAGATGTTGGAAAAATGATCAATTCCTTGCACTGCTTCAAAAACTACATGACTTCTATGATGCTCTACCTTTACAAATATAAGATAAGACAAAAATGCAGTATTGTTACTGTAGGGAGACAACAGTTGTTTTCCCTTTGGTCGATGGCATGGGAGTTCAGTCACTTTAAAGAGGAGAATCTTTCCCTTTTTGCTTCATTTGGGGAAAAGTTAATACTTTCCTAACCACCGGAGCGTCTACCCATATGGAAAATGGAACAACACGTTAACAGTCTAGCGTAGAGAGAAAAATTATTTTGATTCATCTTGCTAAGAATAGTCAAAGAAAATAAGGCTTGTATGTTTATTTCTTTGTTCATTTATCTGTCAAACATTCTCGTTATTTGAACTGTGTGAACAATCATTTGTTTTGGAACACGTGGAAATCATTTTCATATGTGTATCTAAGTTGTATTTGTCTTATTAAATGTTTTCTTTAATATGGGCGTGTATTTCGTCTTTCTATACACACATTCACTGTTAGTGTATCAATGGCTACACTAATGCTAATGTTAGTACTTGGTGTACAGTTCCTAGCACTAAATAGCCGGTAAATTTTGGATGGCTTATAAACAATACTAATATTACCATAGCTCGGCTCGAGCTGTCCAATACTCACTTTAAAATCTTGACAGGGTACAACAGCGTCTACGCGGCCCTGTAAGTGATGAATTAGTTCCCATCATTCAGTCCTTCTCACACAAACAGAATATTGCTAGCTTATCACTTCTCTGTCGCTATTCTCATGGCAGATGTCCAGACGACTATTATTATTTAGTTCTACCAATCGAGAATTTCACAGAACCAACATGCCACGTACACTGGATCGACTCACCCCCATTCCCTTTGTATTTCATTTGTAAGGAGGAAGTTGCACTTAGATAGCTTCTTTCCTCAAACGGTTGTAATGTGGAACTGGCTCTCGAAAAGATGCTTCCCCGATCACTACGATCTTCAAGCCTACGGACAACCGTTATTTATCCTACATATCACTATGCACTTCTTACTTGTACTTTTTATGCTCATACAACAATCTCATACAGCAACCCTCTACCTTGAGTGGCACTTTGGCTTTGTATTGGGTGAATAATGACATAACAAATGGACTAAGTTTAAATTCATAGAAGAAAAATATGCCCTCGCTTCTATGACTTTCGCAAAACGTGGTCAAAATATTGGTGATTTCGCAACTACAGAGTTTTACATGGCATACACGACTTAGAATAATCTGCCTGTCTCTCTTTCTCGCTGCCCCTATATCTTTCTCTCTCTCTCTCTCTCTCTCTTTAGCTCTCTCTTTTTCGAGCTTTCTCTCTCTCTCGTTCCCTCTTTCTCTCTCTCTTTCCATAGCCCTCACTTTTTTCTCTCTCTCTCACTCTGTGTCTCTCTCTATAGCTCTCTCTTTCTCTCTCTTTCTTTCTCTCTCTCTCTCTTTCATTAGCTCTCTTTCTCGATCGTTCACTCTCTTTCTTTCTCCCTCTCTTTCGCACTCTCTTTCCCCTCTCTCTCGCTCTCTCGCTCACTCGCTTTCTCTTTTTCGTTCTTTCTCTCTCTCTCTCTCTCGCTCCCTCTTTCTCACTCTTTCCATAGCTCTCTCTTTCTCTCTCTCGCTCTGTCACTTTCTCTCTTTCTCCCCATAGCTCTCTTTTTCTCTCTCTTTCTCTCTCTTTCTTTCTATCTCTTTCTATCTCTCACTCTCTTTCTCTCTCTCTCTCTCTCTTTCATTAGCTCTCTTTATCGCTCGTTCACTCTCTTTCTTTCTCCCTCTCTTTCTCTCTCTCTCTCTCTCGCTCTCTCTTTTTCGTGCTTTCTCTCTCTCGCTCACTCTTTCTCTCTCTCTCTCTTTCCATAGCTCTCTCTCTCTTTCTGTCTCTCGCTCTGTCTCTTTCTCTCTCTCCACAGCTCTCATTTTCTTTCTCTTTCTCTCTCTCTATTTCTCTCACTTTCTCTCACTCTCTTTCATTCTCTCTCTTTCCTTAGCTCTCTCTCTCTCGCTCGTTCTCTCTCTCTCTCTCTCTCTCTCTCTCACTCGCTTTCACTAATAGGTGTCTGGGCCAAAATAAAACGTTGATCTCAAATTCTAGTTTTCAAAACAGAATTGCTGTCTTTCTAATCCATCTCATTTCGTTTGACCCTACACCAGATAGAGTCGAGATTAGTAAACATCTCCACTAATTATGACAGCTTGGTCCTTGTTCAGCTTGAAAAGTATATCATGGTTAACAAGTGTTGTTTGTATTCGGACAGACTAACATATAACGTAATGGGCCCATGTGGCATGCAAAGTACAACGCAAATGTCAACAAAAATCATATTATTTTCGTTTAAAATTCTAATGTCTGTCGGGCGTGCTGCCAAACCAAAATACGTGTTGGAGCAAAAAGAGTAAAATTAATAATTATTTTCACTTTCTAGGTGCAAGGGACATACAGTGCTATTATGTTTTGAGCTGAAATCTACTAAAAATAAGCAAACACTGATGGAGCGGCACCGCCCAGTTCATGGGGGAGACCTATTGAGGTGTAGTATTTCGAACAAGTTGTTAAAACGACCGCTGATCTTCTAGTTTCGTGCTGAGGAGCAGGGAACCACACATTTCATTTTATAGCAAAATGTGTTTTGCTTTGTTCCGACGTAAAATGGAAGGGGATTGACGTTGGGCATAAAAGTAGACTAGTGGATTAATGCGTTGGTTCGTTAATTTGGTAATTGTGAGTTCAATCCTAGAGCTGGGTAGTACAGACACAGACTCATTGAAAAGAGGGCGAAATTGAGAAATACTGTAAAAGAACAAGTCTTCATTCAGATAAACAATATGGCTTTCGCTTCTCTAGGTCAATTGCTGATCTGTTAACGATTTCTGTTGATAAAGTCTATCAAGCTTTAGATAAGAATGGTGAAGCAAGGGCTGTTGCGTTAGATGTCTCGAAGACATTTGACATTCTAGGTTTGGCAAACTGGTCTTCTTCACAAGTTGAAAGGTCAAGGGATTTCTGGACGAATTTCTGAACTGATTCAGTTTTTCTTTTCGAATGGCGAAATGGAAGTGATCTTGAACAGCCATTATTCTGAAGCAGGCATTCCTCAGGGCTCTCTCCTTGGACCTAATTTATTCCTAATTTTCATCAGTTCTCAACTCAGTATCTATGCTAATGACACAACCATTTAATTTTTCTTAGTATTAAGTCTAAAGGATTCGAATTGGCAGCTGATCTCAAAAAAGTGATTTACCGTAATCCCCCATGTATAATACGCCTTTTTTTTCTAAAAATAACAAACAAAATTAGGGGTGCGTATTATGCACACCTACAAAAAAATCTTCAAAAAATTGCCGTTTCATAGGTCGATTTCAGTTGTGAAATGACTACTCACCACAAGCATACAACAATTTGACACTAACATTCGGCGATTGCCTCCCCATAACGATGTCAAATACAATCTTATATATTTAACAATACTTACAGATGTTAAATAAAATAAGAATTATCATAAAACTAAATTAGAATAACATTATTCTATGTTTAAAACCATTTTGTGAAATGCTACATACAGATCCGGTATATTACACATTTTATCGAACAAAAACAGGCTAATGAGCCTGCGCAGTAGGCACAATATAAGTATTTCCGTTTCCTTTTAGAATCGTGATGAACGGAAATTTTGATAAATATCTTCAATTACAGCTTGAATAAGAGTATAAACGCAGACCGTAATGAAATTGGAGAGGTACAATTTATAGGATTTGATACCAAACAAGGAGTGCGTATTATACCTGATTAGAAGCATTTTCCAACACTTTCAGCACAATTTTAAGGGTGTGTATTATGGATGAAGGCGTATTGTACATGGGGAAATCCGGCACATTCTGTTGTGAACTATAGCAATGAAGGGCTTGTTAATTTTAACGCCTCCAATACAAAACTGCTTTCTTTTAATCAATTGAAAGAACCTTTTTTTTATATTCAATCACCACGGCTGATGCTAACCTTTAGTAGATAGTTTCATTGAGCCTCCTTGGACTAACGTTTATCCGCTGACATGAAGTGGAAAGATTATATTGAATAAATTGTTAGGGTTTGCAAATTGGTACACTATGTCGTGCTAGACAATTTTTCTCAGCAGAACCTTAGATATTTACAAGTCTACCATTCTTCCTTGAATATTGCTGCTCTATCTGGTGTGGTGCTCCTGTTAACATTTAGACATTCGTGATAAAAACCAAAGAAAAATCTGCAATGTTATTGGTCCTGAACTGTCATCTCGACGTCAGTCACTTTCCCTCGACCGTAAATTCCTTTTGTCTTTTCTATAAATATTTTCATGTTAATTGTTTTAGGGATCTTTCCTCTATAATACCTACACATTATGACTTTAAGCGCATTACTAGATTGGAGACAAGGTTCAATCCCACAATTGAAAGGCTAGATATAAGCGTAAGTTCTATATTAACACATTCATCTCTTGTACTTCTCGCTTTTCGAACTCTCTTCCGGCTTCTTTCTTCTAAGTCAACTTTTATCTTCAAAAATTTAAATTCAATATGAATTGTTCTTTTATTGTCCTCTCTCATTAATAGTGTTTTTTCTAATATTCCCTAACACTCAGAAATCCTTTTGTGTCTTAGTGTCTTTATTATCTTGAATGAACTTTGAAACGAGAACACTCGATACCCGTAGATTAAATAAACGGTTTAATTCAAAAGTTCCTGGATTGACAATCATCTGAAGAAGAGAGAAAGACACAACAGCCAAAAACGTTGAGATAATAACAACAAATAACATTGGCCCGAATGTAAATGATGATAATTTCCATATTTCAAATCATCCGATCACTCCGAGTGGGCGTTATACTGGCTGCATAAAAAAAAAAACAGGGATAAAGGGTCTCTGCCAATGATATATATACCCCTTTCCTATCCAATTTATTTGTCATTTCATATCATTTTCTTTTTCAAACTCACATCCATACATGACGTGTATTAGATGACCATTTAATTAGTCTCCTTAATGACGTTGTCATTCCATATTGAACCTTTGATCACGCCACCTATTACCTTCTTTCGTCAAGCCGTATTGCTAAATGTATGACACAGGAATAACAATAAGTTTTGTTTAGTTGATTGATTGATTAATTGATTCTTTTTCTACGGTTTATCATCCTTTTGCAGAATATTTAAAGATATAAAATATTTTTAGATTGTAAGAATTCTTTTGCTATAATAATGGTTTAGTGGTACAATTCTTACTCATTAATCCATAGTTGGGGGAGAAGAGATGGATTCATACCTTTCTCAATGGCATTTGCACTTAAGTGAATATAATGAACACAACTGGAAGAACTCGACTCTCTCATTACGAATTCCAAGCCATTATCAATTAATCCACCTGCACATCCAAGCTTACATCACTTGGTATTCCCAAGTGGTTACCCATCTAGGTACTGACCAGGCTCCACGTTGCTTAACTTCGGTGATCGTATGGGAACTGGTGTTTCAACGTAGGCCTTTTCTTTAGTGTTGTTCACCCAATACATGCACAAGTTACTAAATGAGGTTGCTTTAAAAGGGGAATTATTGTCTACTTTGTTGACTTGTTAACCACTGATTTACCAGTATATTGAGTAATAAATTTAATCTACTGGAAAATCCTTTATTATATTGTATTGAATTACAAAACATAATCTGCCACAGAGCCAAAAGTGTAAAGCATCTCGTGAAGACATTGGCCTATTGGTTGAACTTTCTAATTATTAGCCAATGGTATATTATTTGATGCATTCCGTAGCACATAGTTTTTCTTTTGTAGGTAACCACACACACTACAGACGTAGAAACAGCTGGAATAGGTGTGTCTATGTCTGACGTAGCTCATGTCTCTTCAGTGTGTTTTTCGAATTCAGTTGGCTTTCTTCTAGTAGAGTTGCCTCTCCACAACTACAGGGACCATTCTTCCTTATGGTTTCACCCACAACTAGAGGGAGAATAGAAAGACTTTATGTGTCTCACCTCAGATGATGAGAAAATAGACTTTGCATTCAGTTGTCCATCAGAGAAGTAAAGGGCATTAGCGAATTAAAATGAGAGATACCCTCCTAGGTTACAGGTGTAAAACTGTGTCTTCATTTGATATCATTAGCTGCCCCCGATATGTAAGCATATGATGAATTCAACTATGCCTGGGGTGTACACACTTGAGGTGAGGAAAATCGTATGTCAGTTAAAAAAAGGAGAAAAATTAGAGTATCTTATATCTTCGCGAGAATATAGAATCCACGTTAGGAGAATACCCCCAAACCACAAACACAGGCGCCGAAAGTAATTGTCAAAGTGGTGGTAGCATCTTTTAGGGTCCCAAGTACGGGCAAATAGTTAACCCAAAAACTGGTGTAAAATACTATGAAAGTATAAAAATAAATTTTTATTGTAAAAATACCAGCAATACATTTTTGAAAATATATTGCTAGCAATATATTTTTGAATGGAAAAAAAATTATTACCAGCAATTGTTGACTCTCGACAAAAACTCTTGACTCTCGACAAAACCCTCTTTACAAAAATAAGTCAATGAAACCTGCCTAAAAAATAATTTTTTACAAAGAACGCATATTCTATTCATACGAACCTATCTCCAAAATCTTGGTATTAAATAACCCATTGAGGTGTTGATATGTCGTAAAACAAAATAAACTAGACCAAACCAAACCAAAGATTCATGCCTTTCCCAATGGAATTAAATCTAAACATGTTACATAATATCAGTCGTCCTGTATGGCAGTGAATGCTGGGATCCACTCACCGATGAAGAAGAGACTCGAAGCAACAGAAATGTGGTTCTACAGAAGGATGCTGAGAATACCATGTCGAAAATGTGAACAACGACAAAGTTTTAAATAAAATGGAAACAAAAAGGAAACAAATATTTAACATCAGGAAGAGACAGTTGAAATTTCTAGGGTACACAATGAGGAAAGAGGGCTTGGAAATGTGATACTCAAATAACAGATTAAAGGCTAGAGGGTCAGCGGAAAACAACGCATAACGTACTTAATAAGCTTGAGTAAATAGATGGCGTAACAAGTTTTAGGAGAAATAACAAAAAGACATAATTTATTAAGAGCTTCAAGGGACAGGAAATTGTGGAGAGCCATGACTGCCAACATTATGAAGGTGCACGGCACATAGAAATAGAAGAAAGGAAGACAGCCACATCCGAAATTTGAACTCGTTTTGGTGATTTCATTTTTCCAAATCAATAAGCATTATAAAAATTGCATTGTCGAAGTTAAGTATCCATAAAATAGCTAACAATGATAGATTAGTTTGGCACAAGGATATTATCATTGAGCTTTCATTAATCATCAAAATCACTAGCGAACTGGTCTGAATATTTAGATTATTCATAGTTATTAAGCTTAATAATTCATATGGTCAGATTTAGTTTAACCAGAGGACGATTGTGTTGCGCCAATAAAGTTTTCATGCTCACAGCGTTGTGAACTCTTTGTAATAAAAAAATATAATTACATAAATACGATTTGAGGACTCTTTAAAACAAACGAATGTTGTCTGAGGTCCCGCCCCAATTTGTATTCGACCCCCTTGCTGACGTTACTGGTTATTTGGAATTACTATCTCTGTAGGCAAATCGTGTAACGCCCATGCTAGACCAATAAAAATAACCCTGACAGTGGAGATCTCTGGAAATCACAACTTAAATCTACAGGATTTTTTTTTCATACACAGACATTTATTCAAGCTTTAAGAGGGAGTTTTTTTTTTTAAATAACCAAATTACAACAATCAGTGTTATCTAGAATACTACGAAACAACTTTGGGCGGAAACAAATATATAGTCATCAGGCGTTCCAGAACGCGTCTAAGATAAAATAACGAATCCAATCAATCAGCTATGTAATTTTTGCCTGTTTCACTGAAATATTTGGTTAATTCATAAGTAATTTCTGTTTTAGGGAATCGATTGTAATGACGTCGTATCTAACCGTTCCTTAAATTTATAACAGGCGATGTAAAGTGGGTTGCATACCACAATATTCAACGAAAAATGCAGTGGATTGTCAAGGATAAATCTCTACAAACGACCGTAAAAGAAACGGCCATGGAAAAAAGTTAATGTGTGGTAAGATCGCAGGACTATTATTCATTTACATTTCTTAAAAAGCAATGAAAGATTAAATGCACATTTATACTCTCAGCAATTGCAACGTGTCGAAAAAATGTGATCAAAAATCTCTCTGCGCTTGCCAGTAGGAAAAATATTATTTTCCTCTGTTACAACGCATTGCTACATATGGCAAGAATAACACAAGACAAAAAATGTCATTTCGGCTCTGATCTGTTCTACCCGACCCGCCATATTTATCAAAATTGCACCAATCTTTATCGATCGCTGCAAAATGTTTTGATGCGGAATTTTTCTCTAACGAAAACCAGATTAAAAAATTCATCGTAAACGTTTTCGCAACAAGACTTTCGGAATTTTAGTCAAAATGTACCGAAGAGCTGCCTGAAAAATGGCAACAAGCCACTGTAAGTAATTGTGAATATATAATTGAATAATATGGAATTTTGCTTTATATTTTGAGGAATAGAGTTGAGGAATAAAACCGGAAGATATTCAGGATTCAATCTAATACAATTAATAAAGCATGTTTTAAATACGATCATCTTTTCATTGATACTTCTTTCCCATAATAATTATTTCATTTAGAGTTTCAATTTTATTCCGAAACAATTACATAAATAAATGAAACCAAAATAAATGATAAACTTAAAAAAATGAAATACTGTTATTCGGGTATAATACGCACTTTTCTAGACTTTAAGTTGGTACCCCCACTTTTCGCTAAAAAAAAAGGGCATGAAGAAAAAGGCCCAAACTTGGTGAAAACAAAGTTTTAACGTTAAAATATGTGTGTTTATTATTAAAAGAAATGTAATTTCTTATCATTTTATTAATATTTTTAAATCCTTCTAACACGTTCGAAATTTTGGTTAAAAATCTTATTTTTCTTGCGTCAGTTGTGGGCAAAATTTTACTATGGGAAATTTTTGAAAACTTTTTCAAAGATCAAATCATTGCCAGATTTTAAGGAGATTTTCAGAACTTAATCACAAATCAATGAAATTATTTTGAAAATTCTTTTTTTTTTAGAAAGTCTTGATAAAAATATATTTTTGCATCTGTTAGTCTGTCTTAATTTTATGAGAAATTAAATTTTGATCCGCTTATATTTTTATTTTAGTTAAAAGCAGGACTTATTGGAGAATGTAAATCTTCAATTTTGTTTTTCAAACAGTTACACATTTACCGAAAATCTGCCCCGAATCTTAAAATAAAAATGCAATGAAACATTAGTTAATTAGAAAAGTTGTTTTTTCTTTATTTCTTTTATAAATAAGATATTATAATACTATTGTCATAAGAAAAAAAATGGATGAATAATGAATTTTTACAAAAATAGTTTTCCTTTTTCATTTTAATTATAATAATTTATAAAGTTTTAAATCTTTTAAAATTATGTTCTAAATTTAGTCTTTTAGATTACATTATTATTAAGTAAAAACTATATTTACTAATCATAAATGGAAAAGTCTGATACAAATCATCACTCACCAATATTTTAAAAATAATTTAGAATTATATTTATTAGTGTATAAGCGTGTCCATTTTTATAACTACAGTCGACCATACGCGGCATTATCAGAAAATAAGAGCAATAACTATATTAAATTTTATAACGAAATTTTAAAATTTAGTAAAACATTATATTACGGAGAATATTTTCCTAAAATTTAAGATTTATAAAAATAAATAAAGTCAAATATGAGTTCTTAGTTATGTAGCAGTTAATTTTTATATAAAATACTAAATTAAAATATTATAACTTAAAAAATAAAAATCTTTTTTTTTCATTTGTACATATTAAAATAAAAAAATTGCAAAGCATATTCGAATTTGGAACCTTGTAAATCAACAGTGAAAAAAATATTTTGAATTTACGCAGCTACGGTGTATGCATTCGCAAATATTTCAACCCCCTGAAGATAGTCTCAGATGAGATTGAAAGTACTTTGGAAAAATAAAAATTATTTGAAAGAAAATTTGGGAATTTTCCTCATCAATTTTCTACAGCCACCAAGAATTAATTTGTGGGCTTGAAAGGATTAAAACATTAAATATTAAAATATATATATATATATATATATGATGACTAAATAATATTTTCCGTAAGAGCCAATCCCTGTTGCAGACGCTTGCTCAGAGACATTTGTATATTTTCAACACCCACGTAGTTAATATGTGACTTATACTGCAATAATTATGAACGAGTCTTTGTTCCTTATAATATGATGTGGTCAACAACTTGAAAAAATACTCGGTCACGATGACTTGTGAGTTCCTGTTAGCACAATCATCAGCGACTTCTGAACAGTTCCGTTTCTTAAATTTCACTCACAAATCTTGGGTGAGTGTGACTTTCAAGTACTTTCCAACGGTACTGCACACTGAGATTACATGTCCATCAAGAAATCAGTACCTTGACAAATCGATCATGGTGAGATTCGAACTTGGGTCTAATGATTGGAAAGAAAAAGTTCTAATCCCGTATATATGAACGTGGGGAAATATATATATATATATATATATATATATATATATATATATATATATATATATATATATATATATATATATATATATATATGGTGAGTTGCATCACTTGGGATACTGTAAAACTGTAAAAGCATCTCATGTCGCAGTGATTTTGAGCCCATTGAATCCCGCAAATTTATAACGTCATGCTAGCCTAAAATTTACTTAACTGAATGCAGATAGATAGATAGATAGATAGATAGATAGATAGATAGATAGATAGATCTATGAAATGACATAGATCTATGAAATGACAGATAGATAGATAGATAGATAGATAGATAGATAGATAGATAGATAGATCTATGAAATGACATAGATAGATCAATCAATGATGATAGATAGATAGATAGATAGATAGATAGATAGATAGATAGATAGATAGATAGATAGATAGATATTTGAGTGAAGAAATGGTTAAAAAGTTATTCCCGAGGAATATTGTTTATGGAGTGTGTTATTCACTAGGTGCTCCACACTTTTGGCCTTGTACCATGTAAACTATGTTACGACAGTTACTTCGTTGATGCGAGGATTTGTTTATTTAAATGGTCATCTTGGGAGCAGATATAAGTGCCAAAACTGAGACACCACAGCGTATAAATCTGTTTAATCGACTGGAATAAGTAAAACTTAAAAAAAAATGATTTTCAAATTCAATGTTAGGTTGATTTTTTTTCTTTCGCTTACCAAATTGGAGTGACTTGCACATGCTTTTCTGCTAAAGCAAAGTAATTAAGTTCCTTGAGGCGTGAAATTCGTGAAGCAGCTGTGAACACAAATTCTCCAAAGATTGAACATTTTTATATTTTTGTATTTTGTACTTTGAACATTTCTTGTTACTTTTCATTGGCATTTTTGGATTGGCATTAAGTCTGTTTCGGATTCCTTCTTTTTTATTACGTCTTCAGATTCCCAGGTGTTTGAGGTTTTTTTTTTTTTTAACCTGTCTTTTCGAAAGGCCGAAGAGTCTAATGCCACTGAAACGGCGATTTCTTTTCTATGTGAAATAAAGGAAGTACTGTTGGACACTGTCATCCTTTTCTACGTAATTTCCAACTGATGGTAGTGTCTGTGTTTCGATACCAGCTATATGAGAAGGATTTCGAATGTAGATTTTCCAGACAGGTAAACTCCCACTAAGTGTTACATTATGAAATTTTTAAATGGCTCATCTATCAAAACATTGCAGACATCAGGAGTAATCCAACACGGCGCCAATTTATAATAAATTTCGGAAAACAATATATGTAATAAAAACTGAAAAACTTCACACACACACACACATATATATATATATATATATATATATATGTGTGTGTGTGCATGTATGTGTGTGTGTGTGTGTGTATATACACACACACACACATATATATATATATATATATATATATATATATATATATATATATATATATATATGTGTGTGTGTGTGTGTGTGTGTATGTATTTGCAATAATATACGGCAGTACACAGACTAAGAAAATAACTTTCGTTTGTTCCGTTGTTCAATACAATATTTCTAACATTTCATTTTTTTTTCTAAATTAAATTCTGCTGCCAAATTGTGCAAGCGAATTTTTTTAATCAAAGCAACTCGACGGGTTTACACATTTTAGTTGTCGTTTCTTTCGGATCCGCCATGTTATAATAATATATTTTATACATTCTTTTTTAGATTTTTAAAATATACAACTACAAAAAGTCGTCATCTCTTTTATATGACTCTTTTCTCGAGTTTCAAGCTGTGATTTAAATGTTAAGGTCGTTACCGATTTCAGAGCAGAATGTTCCTTTATTGGAATCAATAAGTAATTTAATTTTAACAGATAATGGAACATGTGACACCGAAATATGAACACGGATTGGAATAGCAAAAGATGCCTTCCAAAAAGTAAAGTATTAAGAAACCGAAAAGTTTCGTTAGAAACAACAAAATAAGTAATGAACTGCTAATGTAATATCAATCCTCCTATATGGCAGCATATTCTAGACAATTACCTCACAAATGAATAGAAGACTTGAGGCAACTAAAATGTGGTTCTCCTGAAGGATGCTGAAAATATCATGGACGGAGCGTGTGAACAACAATGAAACTTTATGGAAAATGGAAGCAAAAAGTGCTGTTATATTCCGAATTAGAAAGAGATAGGTGAAGTTTCTGGGACACATGAAGAGAGCGTGAAGACTTTGACAGGACATATCGAAAAAGGGAAACGAGTGGCCTACGTAATGAGCTTTCGTTAATGGATGATAGATAATAGGGATTGGGAAGGATAGTAAAAGTGTAAACATTGCTAAGCGCTACAAGGATAAAAAGGCTATGGAGAACCATGATCGCCCACGTCCTGAAAGGACAAACCACTTAGAAGAATAGGAAGCAATTTAAGCATAAAAGTTATCAACAAAACATTTGCTTATGAAGATCATAATATTCTAGATGTCTTTTTTTTAAAAAAAAAAAACTGATTTTGGAATCTGTATATCAAATTAGTTATCAATATGCACTAAGTGGGGCAAGATATAAGACACTTTCCTGTAAAAAATGCATTTATTGTGCTGAGCTGTAAGGAGACATTCCCCAGGCAGTGTCTCTTCTAAAAGTGACGACTGGGGTTGAAACGTCCCCAAAATGCCGACGAAGCTTAAGCAATTTTTGTCTGTACTACCAGGTACGCGTGGGGGCTCCCACTTTAATCTCGGCTTTCTCACATCTTCCGTTCAAGTGGGCTAAATCCATACCGCATTTATTGGGTATTTATTATACACCGTCCCAGGGGTACACTTAGAACTGTGTATTAACATCTCCCGCTATGAGTGGAAGGGTTAGGGCCAGGCTGTACCTCTGATGCTTAATGGCAACTGAATGGGAACCTGCTGAGGGAGCTCGACAAGTTTTGTCTTTAGTTCCATATAATCGTGGTATTCTCAATTTAAACTCAGCTTTGTGCTATATTTCGTTCGAGCGGGGTTACGTATAAATGCCATAAAAATGTCTTTATTGAACATGAACGCTTTAACGAATATTTGTACAAACACGTGCACATGAAGAGTCAACTAATTTCATATATTTCATTATTTCTTACTATTTAGCGCGAGCACACAAACTAAGATTTAGATAGATAGATAGATAGATAGATAGATAGATAGATAGATAGATAGATAGATAGATAGTATGGACATGGAAATCAACACTGCATGAAGCCTGTCAATTTCACACCTCAAGTAATCTTAAGACCATCAACAAACGCTCTCCGACATTGCGTACTTTCTTCTATAAATATAGCCATTTAATGGTAATGATAAGATTGGTCCTTTCTTTATAAGGAAACATCCTCCTTCGATCGAGTAGCCAATGATACTTTTTGTTGGAATCTAATAACACTTTCTCTTAAAATAGTCTTTTCAGAAAAATAGGTTTCTCAAGTGCATTGCTATCGCACTTTCTAGAATTCGTTGAGTTTTCCTTCCTAACATCTTTATTATAACATTATTTTTTTCTTAAAGATCCATTTTAGTTGTTGCCGCTGTTGAAAGTCATCATCTGATGTGTTTTCTGTTATTTAGTATAGTCCTTTGTGATTCAGTAGTTGCAGTCTACGAAATCGGACGAAGGATTGTCTTCTTTAAGATCTAAAACATTTCTTCGGTAAAAGTCATTTTAATAAGTTATCTAAGAAAATAGCTACATATAGCTGATTAGTCGAAAACACTAAAATTCTATATAATTCAAATTATTGAAAACATCTCACTTATAAGAGAGGCCGTGTATATTAAACATCTCTCTTCCACTATCAACCTCGCCTTGTTTAATAATGCAAGTGGTGTGCTGATTTTTTTTTTTTTTAAATAGAAAGACGCTCACTCAAATTCCAACCGCGCCTAACAAATAAAGGCTCGGAATAAACGCTCCTACCAGTATTTAAAACAACAAAAAGTACATATGAAACATTTAAAATATGACGGGAAACTAACGCCAAAACAAAACACCCTTGAAAATTGCTAAGATAGTCGCCAAAAGTGCTTGGGACAATGGACAGTATGGACTGTTTTTTTTGTACTCCCTCACTACCACTAAAAGAAGACTTTAAAATTAAATATAGTCATATTTAACGAAAGATGCTTAAAAGAAAGGTTGCTGCTCAAATATACATTAATATATTTAGTAATGGAGTTTTATTAATCCGACATAATTTATTGCTTAAACGTTATTTTTAATGGATACCCATATTTGAGTAGATGCTCCGTTTTTAATTATTTATTAAACAGACCTCCTTATTTTTAAAGTATGTATATATATATATATATATATATATATATATATATATATATATATATATATATATATTACTTCAAACGTTACAATAGTGCACATATCTTATAGACGACGCGTTTTTTGATTTATTAAACAGTGATATCGGTCTGTGCGTTCAAGAAATCTTAGTAATGAAAAAAGAGCCTTGCAAGGATAGAATTCGTTTTATGCAGATTACTGACCGACGAGTAGAGCATGCTGGATCAAACGATAGTTCCTCTTAAAATGGATATTCAATTTCGATCTCTGTCAAAGGACACATGTTCTTTACTAACTACACAGACTAATATATAATAAATGAGAAATGTCCACTCTAATAACATTTGAAGCTATATCTATATATATCTATATATCTATATATGTATATATATATATATATTGTAACAGCAAAATTGTTCAAATTGTGTAACAGCTTGGGATAATTGTCCCTCCCACAAGATGTTAAATATCTAAAATCACTAAAATGTGTTTGTGTTTTCCATATTTTCAGATAAGACGTTTAGCTATCTTGACACCATTTGTTGTAAGAATCACTGAAAATCCCTTTGTGTTATTCAACTAGAAAGAGTACAAGGTAAAATCATTTTGTGTCAGTTCCACTATGTCTTTCTAATTGAGTAATGGTGAGAGGAAAATCATCATTCAGGCCTTCAGTAATGGTACCAACATTCATACTCTGGTTTCCATCTTCAAAGTCCATTCAAAAACCATCTAGAGGAACGGTGAATAAGTTTTAAAAAGAAGGTGGAGTAGAGAGGAAAACTGGATCAGGAGGTCACAACAGCATAAGAGCTAAATACATTCTTATTGTTTGAAGTATAGTCAATAATGTTAGAAAAACCTCAGAGAATTCCAGTAGGATATCTTTAATCATTTCTAAGATACAACTATTGAAATCTTAATCTAACAATTGGACAATTTTTCTGTTACACAATTTGAACAATTTTGCTGTTACATATATATATATATATATATATATATATATATATATATATATATATATATATATATATATATATATGATTTATGATGGCATCTTAAATGTTCTTTTAAAAAACTTAAAATATATCAATACTTCATATCAAACCAATTAATAATTATCAATGTGTATATTATTTATATATATATATATATCTTGTGTGTTTATTTATATATTTCCCCTTTCAGTTGTTGTGGAAGGGGGTGGGTAAATCAACTTAAGTTAGGAAATTTATGAGTGATTATTCTCTTAGTTGTTTTTAATGATCTATACAAATAAATATTTTATCAAAATTTCTTCACGAGCAAAATGAAAAGATTAATGAAGTACTTATTTTACCCAACACGTTACTTTGATTACGGTTTTAATAGATGAAGACGTTCATGTGAGGCAATTAGATACATTTGTCCATTAAGTGATCGTTTAATTCAACTTGGTCTTGAAATAGTCTTTGTCGATGCCGTCTTTGTTCTGTGGCGAATTTTTTCCAGGAGATATTTCCATTTCAGTCATATTAAACATAAATTTTTTAACATGAAAAAATATTGGTCAAAAATCGATTTCTTCCGCAGTATGGAATAATCAATAAATGATAGATAATATTGAACATCTAAAATATATAAAGGGAACCAATTAATTATACGGTTTATTGGTGCCTATTTTAGTTGTGAATTCTTTTTGAATTCTTTATTGAACCTCAATACATTGTTTCAAGACTTTTGTCTCATTGTATCTCACTATCAAAACTTACTAACAATTGCCGTCTATTTGACGGCACGGGTACACTAGTATTTAATAATTAGTGAAGATTAATGAAAGAAAGAAACAATAATGTTAAGCCCACTGAAGATCGAACTCAACTGTCTCCTCTATAAATATTTCCCAACAGTGGAGCAATTTTCTTCTTAATCAAAGGTACAAATGTGAAGTACGTTTCGAATGTGCTGAGCATAACCATTACCAAAGGAATTGTCTATTACGAATTTGTAGAGGATTCATTGGTGTCCGACGTTTATGATTATATTCCTGATTAAGCAAAATGAAATTGTCTTTGTAACGACAAAATTAGCTTGTATTTATTTTTATAAGCCGCCCCATACACAGGACGTTTATTCGTGGGCTACTTGAGGTGATTTCATTAATAAGTTTGTTTCTCACCACGTGTTCTATACTTTGTTCTAGACAAAGATAAGCTTAATATAAGGATATCTACCGTGATCTAGTTTCGCCGATCAACTCTGTTGCACGGGCTACTGCCGATTGTGGTTGGCCTTGTTTTGTTGGTTGAGTGATGGTGTTTACTGTTTACATGCAGGAAGGGAAAGAGAAAGAAAGTGCCAACGAACCTTCGCATGTCCGAAACAAGGAAAAAGAAGAACATCATCAAACAAACTCGAATGCAATTTAATAAAAACAATGATGATAATTAAATGAAGGAGAAAGGCACTTCTTAGAAGAGTTTAAACGAGTTTATAAAAAGTCCAGAGAAATAAAAATTTGTTTAAACAAATACCCACGTCTGTACGGATGTGTGTAGGCATGAATATGTGTGTAACGTATGTTAGTGCGAAGATATGCGTATATAAGAGTGTGCGTGATTGTATGCGTATATATTTATGGATATCAGTAACTCACTTAGAAAGTTCCTTTTGAGGTTGACGTAGATGAATGTTTGAGCAAGTGTTTTATCTTGCTCGTGTTGATCTCTCTGTATCGTGATGTGCTAGAATGAGAAGTGTTTCTTCGGCGGTGTGAGTTAGTGAACGTACTCAGTTGCCAGCCGTAAGAACCCGTTGTGCGTGCTCTCCGAGAGAGACTGTTGATCTATAGTTCGGAGATAGACCGCAAATTAAAGCCGAAATATAATATTTGTTATAGTGTTCCTGTTGTCACGTAGAGTGTTTGCTAGTACGTCGTTAACAAGTCTGGTTTTCATCATCAGTCCCTCCACTGCTACAATCATCGAGATGGGGCTGTCCTGATGTCAGAAGAAACTGACTTTGATTCTTCTTCCTCGTGATCCTTTCGGTGGGCTTTCATATAGCTTGTCGGCGCCCATGTCCTCTACAAGCTCTTGACCACGGAATGTAGTGTTGCTCGCCCTTGGTCTATACACTAGGCCCTCAGATTTTAATTTCCCAACGGTATTAGCAATGAATGTAATGAACTTGACTCCAATTCTTCAACCCGAGACGCTATACATTACTCCACCAAAAATGCTGGTTTTACGCGTCTATTTTTAAACTTGTTGAAAGTGTAGTTATGGAGAGATTTTGAAAATGTATTCTGTTTATATATTTATTTTTGTGTATTTTCGATATCACAACAACTCGCAGCCGTAATGCACTCAATCCTCATTGGGTACTCAAATATTATGCCTCTGGGACAGACGAATTTGAGGTTAGGAAATAATTATAGTTATTTTCATTTGTGACCGAATTTTTTTTTTTTATTTTATTTATTTTTTATTTTTGATAAATAGTTACAGCTATTGTGCAATATTAAGAAAGAAAGAAAGAGAGAGAGAGAGAGAGATAAAGCAATAGAAAGGCGGCAAAGAAAAAGTATTCTTTTGACATTATCTGACCAAAATCTAGAATTTGTACAAGAAGCGTTCTTTTATGTTGGAGTCAATTTAGTGTTATTCACTAAACATTGGTTAGTAAAGCAAAACAATAATAACTAATAGCAGAAAGATTTGCTCTGTTAAACTTTTTTAATTAAAGAAAGATCGTCCAACCAGAAAATTAATATCCGGCCCATCGGTGCGGCTGTATTCTTCGTATTTATTTTGATCAAGCATTATTACAGAGTAGTGAGTTCGATTCACACTGGGTGCCCTTTTTTGCTTTTAATATCCTTGTGGAGAATGACTTATTTTCCATCCTACAACTGCTTTTCTACAGTCACAATGTAGCAAAACTATCGTTCGTTTTTTACTATCTCCATTTCAGATCTTTACATCCCAAACCCGCCTTGCTGCCGCCACACGATTGAATCACTCTCATTTCCTCGTTTTTTTTAAAATTATCAATACTTTTTATTATCAATACTTTTTAACAATACTTTTTATTATCAATACTTTTCATTATCAATACGTTTCATTATCAATATTTTATTGTTTCAAAGCCGAAACATATTTTGGATTTTAAGAACAATTCTTTTTTTCTATTTTTTTTCTGCCATTTTCTATAAAAGCCAAATACACATTAAGAAAGATGAATTTTCTCTTAAAGACATTATAAAGAAATACAAATCCCAGTCAGCCAAAAGAAGAAAATTAAATTATCTACTACTGACTCCATTAAAACAGGTTGATCTCCATTCTACCTGCTTCAAGGCTAAGCGCTCAAGGGTGTTATGCATTATATTGACAGCTTAGCCTTGAAGCAAAAAAAAAATTCCTTCAGGACGTAAGTGATCATGGCTCTCCCCAGTTTCAATTTATCGGGAAAGACAAGGAAGTAACTGCCCGTTGTCACCCACCATAATTTGGAATTTAGAATTTTCTCACTTAAACTGATTGCTACCCAAATTTAGAGAATCCAGCCTACCACCTCTCAGTTGTAGGGTCGAGAAGAGACGTTTTCATACTTTTCTCAACTTGTGCCACATTAAATCTAGGCTTAGTAAATTATAACTAGAAAATTACTACCGGGATCATAGCCCAAACACCAAGGACTAGCAGCGGAAGGAAATATTTAAACATTTCACTCAAAAGGCAAGCTAGATAGACGGTTAGGTTGTATTCGTTACTGTAATGGTTATCAGTGCTGAAAATGAAATCAGCGGGCCGAGTTCAAATCCCAGTCTTGTCTGTTCCGTTCACTTTTTCTCTAATATCCTTAGGAAAGGCATGAATCCGTCTCTTCTTCCTCCAGCTAGTAAAATAGAAAAACACAGTGGGTCCTCTAGCCTTGAATAGTAACCAGTCTATTCTGAACCGTGGGGAAGGTAACGGGAAACCACTAATATTTCCAGGAAATCAGTGCAGTTCACAAATAATGAAATAAAGAAATATGGAGAGCTATGACCGCTTGCATCATGAAATTGGCATTTAAAAAATATAAGGGCAAAAGGCACCTTGTGAAGCTGGAGTCCCACCCACTAAACATGAGTAATGATCTTTGAGACTTCCTTGCTACCCATCGTTCTATCGGTTAAGTTTGGCTCAAGGCAAGAAAAATAGAGTGAGTAGAAAGGATGGAACTCATAACTGTAATAGATTAAACTGATTGAAGGTCACGTGTTGAATAACTAACGAACTCAGTAAACACGAGCCGAGTATATGGATATGTCAGATACCTCAAGTGGTTGAATGTCTTTATCTTGCATAGTTTTTTACCCTTCGGAATGTCGCGGGAGATGGATTTGTTATGAGGAGGAATTTGTCATAAAAATGAGACTTATGAAAAAAACTAAAAAAATACTTATGAAAAACTTTGACTGTCGTGTAAATTGGACCTGTCAGTATATTAAAATTAACGCAACCTGAAACCAAAATATCTTCCCTTTAAACAAATCATAGCATTAAATAACCCTAGAAGTATTGAAAAATAACAGTATTACTGTCCTATCAGAACGCACCAATATTAGTACTGATATTCAGTTAGTTATGCGCCATGCGTGATACACGCTTAGATGATCATGTATCTTTCAATACATGGCTGACGAGGCAGCTTTTTTTCCAGCTATAGCTTGCCATTTCTTACTGTGGTAGACCAGTTGCCATCAAAAGTTATAGAACCCAGTCTGTCCGGGGGGGGGCGGAGAAGAAGAAAATCCATAGCTTTCCCAAGAGTATTAGCACGTAAGTGGATGTAATGGATTCGACTGGAATTAGGGTTCAGCTATCCGATTTCTCAATCCGAACCGCTGCCCATTCATTGATATTAGCAAGCTTAAATTTGACGCCAATATGATAGTCATTACCAATGCTAATGTGATTTTTGTGCTTATTATTGACATTATTTATATTCGAACCATTGTCGTGTCCTCCAGCGTTCCTCAGGTGTATATTGATCTCGGTAACCTACAAGGAATTCTGAATTGAACCCTTTATTTACTCTAGTTCTACTGCTCCTGTCTAAGGATATCTTCTAGTTCTTATTTTTACTTAGTAATGCTCAGTTACTGCTCGACCTAGGGATTGAACTCACAATCACTACATCACCAAATTCATAAAGCAATGCTTTAATCCACTAAGCTATTGAGATGTAGTGAACGTGGAACCTTAAACCTAACCTGACTGCTGATTAGATTTGTTGCTGCTGATGTCGGTTATGTTTTGGCTGTTGCTTCTGTCTATGCTATGATTGCTGTTGCTGCTGCGGTTGAAGACTTGTTGTCAATTGTCTTTGTATCAAAATACACCTGAGGAAGGCCGAGAGCACAATGGCCGAAACGTTGTAATAACAACAATGATGCTAAAAACAATGGTCCGAATATAAATAGTGTAAATAATGATGACGATTATTGTGCTCTGAATGCTAAGAACAGAAGTGACCGATATCTTATGCCAAAACATCTATTCACTTACAAACAAACCTGACTTAATTTCAAATTTATCATCAGATAAAAATACATTCAGAGGATGTGCTTCAGACAGAAGTAACGAAACCTTTCGCTTTCTTTGAATATAATTATGTTCTTTTTCGTATATGAACCGTGGCTTTCTATAACTGCTTACCCTATGGAATTCTTATCAACGTTTATCTTTTTATTTCCCCTCTCAATCCTTATTCTGTTATCCATTTACACAAGTTCAATAAGTACAGTGTAACATGGCAACGTCACAGCGTAATGAGGTTTCGAGATAGCCATTAGAAAGTGATACACCTCAGTAACTGTCTGGCCATTAAGGTAGGAGGTGCTTAGTAATCAACATGTCTTAATACGATCGTGGAGCCGCTGTTGTGGATGGCTTTCGCGCCAGCCACAAAGTCAAGAAAATCGCTGAATGGTTTAAATACTCTAAAACCATGGTCTACGACAATTAAAATGCATATAGGGACTCAAACAACAAAGACATTTTCGAGCCAGAATGCAAGGTTCATACGAAGCGCTCTGGCACCAACAGGACGCCCGATTCTCGTCGAGGTTGTCAAGGAGAACTCCAGCAAAAGCACGAGGAAATTCGCCAAGGAAATGGACACCAGCAAGCAAACAATCGGGCGTATTGTCATGGAGGACAATAAAAATATTATAAATCTTAGGTGCTTAAGAGGCGCTGCTTGCTCATTGTACCACCGGTCGTCCGACATATGCGCAAACCCTCATCGAGTAACTACAATCCTCTCAACTATCTTATGTAGGGAGTCTTGGATAAGGTGGTGAACAGCAGGTCCCACAACACCAAGGAAGCTCTCAAAGTAATCATCAGTGACGCCATAGCAAATATGGACAAGGACGCCTGGAGAAAGTAGTTGCCTCCAATGGTGGCCACATCGACTGATAAATGTACCTTATATATGTATCTAAGTGTGTATAAAGTTTCATTGAAATATATTAATTTATTATATCAAAAATGGTGTTTTATTATCCATTAATTTTTTCCGAATTTATCTGTACCACACTGTATATTACTTGTGTTTTCCCTCTGTTACAATATATTCTGTGAGTACTAAACTTGCCTAGCCTTCTTTTCTCTTTATGTTTCCCAGAAATTTCAAATCTTTATGGTTTTATGTATGATTATACGCTTTGCTTTCATTTTCCTTAGAAATTCATCGATGTTTGTAGGCTCCGTTCTGTCGAACCATATCACTGTTACTTTGTTACCTTTTCATCTTTGACATTGACTACCATACAAAAGGATTCATATTACATGGCTGTTTAGCGTGCTTTTCTTTGTTCTTAACGAGATTTTCCTGTCTCTTCATGCTTTGTTTAGCTTTCGGAAGACATCTTTTTTTTTTTAATGCGGTTTCAGATTTCGGGGTCATATTTACTGACATCTATTAAAACACTTACTAGATATTTAAATTTATGTACTTGTTTGATTTTGATATCTCCAATTCGTAGCGCCGTCTTGGGTATGACGATAAACTACATCCACGTCCGGGGTAATACCGCAAAATACGTCCGACAGCAGGGCTTCTGAAAAGGAGATTTTGAGGAGCGTGGAACCACCACTTAATTGCTGGTGTTCCCAGGTCCACCCTGACTATTAGGGTTCCGGCTATGGGCAAACCAATATGGTATACCAATAGGGCAGTTTTGCAAGCGTGGCATTGCACTCAGTTGGAAATAATGATGCAAAGTATTTTTCCAAATCGTTATATTTCTGAGGAAAGATTAAGTTTAGGCTCAAAAACGTAGAGTTGGAATTTCATTTTGGTGAACAATGAAAGCATAATCACACGGCTTTTATATTTTAAAATTTATAATTATAATTTACTGAAACTTTACAACTTGTTTATGGACAAGATGCATTGCAAAAGCCCATTATGACTAAATCATTGTGCCATCAAATAAGACCTTCATTTACTTCAAAGGGAAATTATCCCGAACAATTTAGCTATATTATGATATAATATGTTATGGAGTGAAGTACACCCGGGGCAGGAACAAAAATTGCCCTCAGTCCCCGCGTCGGTTGCGCTGGCCTCGGTGCAAGCACCGATCCCTCCCTCTTGTGCAATGGGAGGGCGCGGCCTCGGGCAGCTGTTCCCCCAGGTCTCGGCACCTCTCAGTATTATTTTTCTCAGTTGACCCTCTGTCCTTTGACAGAGAAGCCCCCGAGCGCACTCTGTCCAAAAACAGAGACGCGGCTGAGAGATGATAAGAAAACGTGAACTTACTCAAAAAAAATGAGTAAGTTACACATTTTATTCATTGAGTAGACTTTTATGCAATATTTTACAATATTTTACAGAGTTTTTAATTGGCGAGTACAGTAAAGTAAAAAATATATATATTTTGCTTGTGGTAATTCATAATAAGAATTATTGTTTGAATATATTTTATATTCAATGTATCTAATGCAAAAGATATTAACTTTATTTGGATTTATTCTTGAAATAGTAAAATTTTGAAGTTTGCAAGTAAAAACATACGGAAAATGTGTATTTCTGTGCATTTACATAGACGATATTTAAAAATAACTGTTCAAGCATTTCTAAAAGCTATGAATTTATGTTTGGTGTCAGTACTTAATAGATCAAAACCCAGCTTTCATACCGAGTACAATGATGATGTTCTAAACACAAGTTAAAAATCAATGTTGCCTATTACACCGAAGGATAACTGCGATTCATGGACTATCTATTATTTTTATTGGTTTATTGTCCAAAATATTGATACAAATTTTAACAGAGTTGTTGGCAACCGATTTAGCGCTTCTTTAATTTCGCTGCCTCATTGAAGGCCGTAATGTGATTTTACTGGTGGTATCATAAACCACGATTTGGAAATGTGTTCACGGTTAGAACCCTATAAAACCTGATCGCCAATAACGACTCTTATCAATATTTAGTTAGTACATTTCTCACAGAAGAGAATCTAAGATTTCTCCAGTCATGATGATCGGCTGTACTCTGCGGGATTATTATTATTATTATTATTATTATTATTATTATTATTATTATTATTATTTCCTTTGATTTTTGGTGTGTACTTATTTCTTTCCACGTCCCGACCAGAGACCTAAGGTCAGAAATGGCTTCCACTCAGCAATTTAAAAAAAAACCCGCACACATATTTTAAATATATAAAGCCCTTCGTAAGCTGTGGGCTGGACTCGTGAGAACTTTTTTGTATTTCTACTCGTGAGAACAATTTTTTGTATTTTATTATTATTATTATTATTATTATTATTATTATTATTATTAATAATAATAATAAAAATAAAATAAAACAATAACATTAAAACGCTGTGTAAAATAAATCAAATTAAAATTTACAAAAACTGTTCTTGTCGGAAATACGGACATCCCGCCAAAGGACGTTAAATTCATACTCTTCACCACGAAACTTGACACAGGCAACCCGTAACTTCTCTGTGTGATATGACTTGTAATACTACGGAGTAAATCTCCCTTTCGTCGCATGCACCATAAAATAATCTTAACATAAAATATATATATATATATATACCAATACACACGAAAATATAAATAAATTGTATGAAATTAACATACAATTCACCATGCTTTTCATGTTATTTGTATGCGTTTTATTTTCAGTTAAGTATGCTTTTATCTCAACGAACTCAAGGCTAATTTCAGCTGCTATGATATGAGTGAAACTCCACAGCATTATGGTGACCCCCGACGTGCATAAGAAAAACCACCTATTCACCCACATCTCTCAAGGAGGCTGGAGCGTCTACTAAGACTCATGCTCACACCAGATCTCGGAAATACTAACTACGAAATATTAACTACTGTGTAGTGAAGTATGCCATATACTTTTAACCTTGTGCCAAAACTAAACTAAACTTCTCCCTTATAGAACTCTCTTTCGGCTTTTTGTTTTCCATTCAAGTTTGATCTTCAAAAATTTAAATGCAATATCAATCGTTATCTTTTGTTTTTGTTTTTTATTTTTATTGCTCCTTAATAATGTCTTTTGTTATTCTTTTTTTTCTTATATTTGTTCATACTCAGTAACACCCTTAGGAGTTTTGTTGCCTTGCTTGGGGTGAAATAACAAAATAAATGCAGGTTCTATCCAAAACTTTGTCTGTAGTGTACATTAAATGCACAAGCATATGTAAGTCACTAACGCACAACACATACGTAAGCATATACATTATATATATGCATGCAAAGTAACACGCAGACAACGTGTCACGGACAGAAAATCTTTTATAGTATAGATATAGACTTTTAATAGACTATGCCAGGTTTTATTAGGCAAGACTATATTTTTCAACAACATTGCTATTAACCAACTAATGTCAGTAACAGTTTTAGAATATACATATTTTTTTTTATATAAACTAGTCGAAAAGCTGTCTTGTGAACATTTTTATTAATACATTTATTTATACGTGGGTACAAATGAAAACATTTGAAATTGACAACTTTTCCCAATTCACTGAAACAGACGTTAAACACTTCCCTTTTTTCTTTCTTTTATTTTCTCTCTGAAACTAAATAGCGTCTCTGATATGTCACTTCTCCGTTTTCACGCTGTCAAAACGAAATAGTTCATTATTTATTAAGTACTGGCAGGGCGTAACAGTCGTGCGAACAAAGGAACTAACTAACTAACGAATGTAGAGAGAGAGAGGGACAAGTAGATTTATAATAGAGATATATCACTTGAATTTTATCGTATTATGTCTGTTTTATTTTTTTGTTTCTTTTTTTTTTTTTACTTACAACTTTAAAAAAAGTGTAATAGCTACTTTATCCGTGAGGCAGATCATGTTTTTGGTTTATCTTCTCAATAGCGAAATAAAATTCTTCCGCCATCGACATTTTCGTCTATCTTCTGCCAAACCAACCTTGGTTTAATAAATATCTAACACTAAGCGCATTTTTTTTTCTTTAGGTGTCTCCGCTAAAACTTGGCATTAAAAAACAAAACAAGAATGTTACTTAAAGTCTGACCAATCACAACCGTTTAATTATCTTCTGATAAAATTTATCATGCTTCATCGTACGATATAATTAAAAAAAATTAAACTAAAACCACGTGTTTTTTAAATATTCCTTCTAACTCTCATGTATGGTGTAAAAAAAAACGAAGAGTAGGGACGGGTGTAGAATGCTGAGAGGAATTAGGTTAGGCATCATAACAAAGACGAGAGTAGGGCTTGCTTCTCGCGGGATTGGCCGAGTACCGGGTGCAATGGGATGTTAGCTGATGAGATGTCATGTTCCATTTCAAGTGCTAAGTTTGAATCATTATCTCAGACAGAGGACTTAAAGAAAGAATGCCTAGTTTCGAATGAATCAAAAGCTTAGAGCTGCAAAATTTCTCTTGTACATAAGTAGGTACTTCTATATATTCGTTAAAAATGAGTATAACATGATAAGAAATTCGCTATTGACAAAATCTTCATGTTATTATTAAGAGGAAAGACCAAATTATTTCTTTGCCTATCAAATTATATTTTTAATTCTTTTAGAACTTCAACATTTTGGTTAATTTTTCTTGTATCAGCGGGTAACCATAAATTAGTATAGGGAATTTTAACGTTTTTTTGCGGTGAAAAACATAGATTCTTGCCAGAATCAAATAATTGTGGGATTTTAATGAAACTCTCAGGACTTATTCACAAATGAATGAAATTATTTTAGAAACGTTTGTTTGTTTTTTTTTAGATCTTCGTGAAAAATATTTTTTACATCTTATATAATTTTGAGAAATTTCGAGAAATTCATTTTTGTATCACTTAATGTTTATGTTTGTCATAACCAGAAGTCTTTGGAGAATTTAAATCATGATTTTTTTTTTTTTTTTTTTGTAAAATAGGACCCCCATTTATTGAAAACTTGCTCTGAATCGTAAAATGAAATATAAAACTAAGACATTTACTTGGAAAAGATTTTAATTGTTTTTACGAATGAGATATATTTTGGACACTATTGTCTTTTAAAAAGTTACGATGAATAATGATTTTTACAAAAATTGTTTACATTTTTAAAAATTTTATTTAGAATAATTTATAAAATTTTAAATTTTTTAAATTCTGTATTAATTTTCATCGGTTAGGTGATATTGTTTTTAAGTAAAAATGAAGAGAAAATGAAGTAAAACGTGCGTGTTTGTGTGCATTCTCCAGTGAGGAAAGCGTTTTCCTCATTCGACAAACATCTTACTGTCCTTGAGGGAAAATGAAAAAAGCAAGAATGACAGAAAATATTACTGCTTATTTAGGAGCATAGGAGCGTCCTCTAGGGGCGGTTTTTTAGGAAAGTAAGTGGGGTTACCTCTATATGCAAAATAAAATTGTCTTTGTTTTACGTAGCAATCAGTAATAACTTCACCTTTTTTCCTATTTCATTTACTTTCTTTCATATGACTTTCTCTTCAGCTCTAGTAACAAATACAAAATTTGGATGCGTTGGTGTACATTAAGGCAGGTTGATTTGAGGACCGTGATTTTGCACTCAATTTGAATGTTGGGGTTTGACATGGTAACTAACGGCACAAAATATTTTTTCCAATTCGTTACCGTTTTTGAGGAAATGAGTTTAAAGATAAAGTTTAGGTTCAAAATCGTAACACTGGAGTTTAATTCAGGTGATCAATGACATCTATATAGCACAGACTCATAAAATGTATAAGCTACTAAAACTTTACAAATTTTATATGGACAAAATGCATGGCACAAGCACATTATTACTAAATCATTGTGTCATCAAATAAGACCTTCATTTACTTGAAAGGGATATTATACTGAACAACGTACCTATATTATGATGTAATATGTTATACAGTGCAGAACTCGGATTGAGGAATCGGAGAGCCGAGTTCGAATTTCAGTCAAATCCATTACATTCACTTACGTGCTTATGTCCTTGGGAAAGGTATGAGTCTTCTTCTCCCCCAACTATGGGTAAATAGCAGGACAGATTGGGTTCTATAGCCTTGGATGGCAACTGGTCTACTACAGAAAGAAATGGCAACCTACTATGGACAAAATCAGCCTCCTCAGTCATGTATCTTTCGATACATGATCGCCTAAGCGTGTAACCCGCATGACACATAAGCGACTGAGTTTTAGTGTGATTTTCAATAACCTATGCAAACTTAAAACATTTTGTCTTATAATCTGTGCCCAATTACGTTGTTATATACACTTTTATCTATTTTATTATTTTTATTAATGATGATCTATCTATCTAATGATGTGACAAATTTTATTGATTGAGTAGACATTTTGTAATCTTTTACAATTTTTTATACAGTTTTTACTTTCCGAATTCGGTCAAAAAAATGCATATTTTGCTTGTGGTGATTCATAATTGGAATTCTGGTTTGAAAATATTTTCAATTCAATGTATCTAATGCAAAAATATCAACTTTATTTGGATTTATTCTTGAAATAGTTTTTTTTGCAGATAATATTTAAAACTAAACGTTAAAAGATTGGTAAATCAAATTTGTGTGGTCAGTACTTATCCCATCAAAGCCAGCTTTCATACCGAGTGCCATCTTCATTTTCTAAAATAAAGTTAAAAATCAAACTACACTAGAGAACCCACACTATTATTATAACCATGATATTAACTGGGCTTGAAATGGTTTTATTCTTCAAATTATAGAAGTTTATAACATTATCATTTTTGGTTTAATCGGCAAATCAAACCATTATCGTAAACATTAAAGAATCACGCGGACAGCCCGTAAAAGCTATTTTTTACTAATGTTTCCCCAATACAAGACCCAAGATCAAGGTAGAGGCTTACAGTGTGATATTGTATTATCGTAAGAAATGGTAATAAGTAAAGTTTTGGGGTCTATGTAGGATATATAACATAACTTTTGACTTGAAGTGGTAAAAATTTAATTAGTAAATAGCATTTCGTAGTTCAAACAGTGGCGTTAGAAGTATACCGTGCAAGTAGACTTTAGAAGGAATCGGAAACCCATTCCTAAACAGAAAACAGTAATAAACCTCTGCTTCTTTTCAAAGAGGGGAGGTGCGTGAACCGGACGATAGGCGAACCTATCTATTCCCATTAAGAGAGAAGAAAAGATAAATAATTAGTAAATAATATTTCAAAGCTCAATCGGAGAAGTTAGACGTATAGAATTCAAGTAGGCTTAAGGACACAGTAATCCAATCCTAATCAAGAAACAAGGAAGAAAACCTCTATTTCTGTTCAAAAGAGAGTGGAGGTGTGTGAACTGGACGATAGGCGAACCCATCTATTTATATTGATGATTTAAAAGAGCAACATGAGAAAAGAATGTTACAATTTAAAATCCGAGAAAGCTAAATAAAATCACAGGAAATAAGTTTGGAATAGAGGGGTTAGTGTCGTTTCAATTATAATTTGGAGACACCAAAACGTCTAAAAGACAAGTGACTAGACTAGCGGAATTAAAAATTCAACGAATGTATCTGACTACTTTTAAAAACGTCTAAAAGACAAGTGACTAGACTAGCGGAATTAAAAATTCAACGAATGTATCTGACTACTTTTAAAAACGTCTAAAAGACAAGTGACTAGACTAGCGGAATTGAAAATTCAACGAATGTATCTGACTACTTTTAAAAACGTCTAAAAGACAAGTGACTAGACTAGCGGAATTAAAAATTCAACGAATGTATCTGACTACTTTTAAAAACGTCTAAAAGACAAGTGACTAGATTAGCGGAATTAAAAATTCAACGAATGTATCTGACTACTTTTAAAAACGTCTAAAAGACAAGTGACTAGACTAGCGGAATTAAAAATTCAACGAATGTCTCAGATTACTTTTAAGTTCCGTGTCCTTTCATAGCATGTGTTACTATGACTCTCCAAACATCCTATCCTTTCTGGCTCCAATCAGTGTTTGTCTCCTTGTTGTTCCTCCAAGTCCCAATACAATTATCCATTTACACAAGCTCGTTAGGTAGGTTACACTCTGTTTTCCTCTGTCCCTCTTGACTTCAGAATATTCTGCGGGTGTCAAATTCTACAAGTCATCTTTCATTATTATATGTCACAGAAAGTTAAACTCTTTCTTTCTGATTCTAAGTAAACATATTTTTGCCGCCTTTTTCTTACAGAATATTTAATCCATTTTATTCAAAATATCCTTTTGTAGAAGGACATTTCTGTTACCTCCATCTTTTTTCTGCATTTGTGAGGAAATTGTCCCGTATTCCTTGCCATCTAGAAGAATTGATATTACAAAGCAGTTCAGCATTCTTTTCTTTGTTCCTAATTAAATTTTTCCGTCTCTTAGACAACCACTGTACTTTTGCAATTGCTTAGCATGCCGAGAGAAGTGCAGGGAGATTTCTTTTATCAAACTTACTGTTATTCAATCTCTATGCACTGCTGGTTCAAAATAAATCTAACATAAACGAATTTTCTAGTGATACGCCTCATTAGAACAGAAGTTAGCTTAATTTGAAGTAGTGTTTCTCAATCTTCTCGGTGTCCATTTTGAAAATTTGCGTGGGCTAGCAACCACTAAATAAAAATTAGTCCCGTAAATATAGCAGAGTTAATGTGTCATGGATCAGTTATAGCAAATACAGTATAAGAGATAAAGAAATTAGACATAGAATAGACTAGAGGTAGTTTCAACTAGCACTCAAATTCCTGTAAAAGCAAAACATTAACTAAAAACTCGAGTCCTCTTTCTAAATAGCTTCGTCAAATCGAGTCTTTCATATGATTGTGTTGTATGGAGCCAAATTCGTTCAGAAATATCTATACTGTCAGCTGTATACAACCGCTTTCTCAAATTAATGGTTAAAATGACTTCTAGCAAATGAACCTTGTAGGTGTTACTGCTAACATTCTCCGTAGTAACTCATGAACTGACGCTACAGAATTAAAAACAAAGGACTGTGCCAAATAACAGAAACGACATCAGTTGAGGATTTCCAACAGTAGCGACAACTAAAATGGATATCACATGAAACTCGAAGAGAAAATAATGGCGTAATCAAGAAGATGGTTTTCCACACTACTTCAAACAAAAAGTTAGGAAGGAAGTTCTCATCTTATACTAGAAAGGTCGATAACTGCTAATGATTTTATAAATTTCAACTGGTTGGTCGGTCAATGAATGTTGCATATCGCCTTATACATAAACGGCTTTGTTGTTGTTGTTGTTGTTATTTTTATTATTATTATTATTATTATTATTATTATTATTCCCTTTGATTTCTTTTGTACACACATTTCCTTCCAGTCCCAACCAGAGACCTTATGTCAGAAATGGCACCATGATACGCATTTTACATAGATAAAGCCCTTCGTAGAGTGTAAGATACAAAGATTTTAACCAGACCGGTAACCTTCATAAAGTCAAGGCTTTTGATAAGGCTGGAAACCTCCCAAGTCGATATAAAGCTATCCCAAAATTTGGGTACTGTCAGGGAAGGGGAGTTTTTTGTTGTCTAACCTAGTTTGAGGCAAAGTTAATAGCAATGAGCTTATCCTTATCCGACGAGGATAAGATAAGCTCAGGGCTATTTATAATGAAGGGCACTGATGGTTTGCCTCTACTGAGTATAGCATTTGAACAACTGTATTACATGCATATTATGATTATTATTAGTAGTAATAGTAGTAGTAGTAGTAGAAATATCCGTAAAAAATTCACGATTTTGCTATTATACTTTCCTAGTGCATCCTAATTTTCTAGTTAACGATTGAATAAGCTCTTTGCTAGTTCTTCGGTTATAAAATAAGCATGGAATTTCCACTGTTGTATCGTTAAATATTTGAGCCTAGCAAGTTTAACAAATTATTGAACTAACAATCATAAATACGAATATAAGTAAAAATTTAAAGAAGTAAGAGGGTACAAATGAAAAAATTGAAATTAAGTTCTCCATTTCACTGTAGAATGAGAGCGTTATCACCCCCAATAACCTCCCTCTCTCTATCTTTCTTTTTATCACTGAAACCAGTATCTCTGCTATGTCTTTTCCGTCTTTCCTCGCGATCAAAGCGGAATAGTCCATCATATAAGAGATATTGACAGGGTGTAACTTACGTGCAAATATAATATGAATATTAAGGGAGAGGGTAACAAGCTAATGTATTGACGCTAAGATGCTAACAAACGAAAGCCAATATATTCATCAGATTATCTAGTCACAAACTCCAGGCACATGGATAACAGCCAAATCTACGCAATAAGGTTACAGATTTTGATTTTAAAAAAATCGTTTAACCTTGCATGTATGGATGTACAAAAAGGAAATAATTCTGTTATCCTGCGTTTACTAACTACTATTCAATATCTGAGAAATATTATGATATTAATGCAATTTCGTATCTCCCGTTCATATCTCCCGTTCAGTCAATATAAAAAAATAAAATTATTCATTGTTTAATAAAAGCGAATACAATAAAAAATATATATATTCTTAAACTATTGGTTATATAAGATTAAAAAAAAATGCACTGCTGGTTTTCCGTATTTCTTTAGGTGTTATTCGTAAAAAAATTCCAGCGCTTTTTCAGAAAGGGGTAGAATTAGTGTTTTCGAACTTATCCTTTGACGTCACTGACTAGAGTATGTAAATAAGACGTTTTCATTATATTTTAATTAAAAGGTAAGCATTACTTTTAGAAAATCTAGTAAATTAATCTTTAAATTTACTAAGACATTTAAACACATCTGTACGACAAAAATTGGATTTTAAAGAGAAATTTTAATTTGTCTTTTACATTTTTCGTGTAAAATGGCAGCTCGTTGAGTCGATGTGTGATGAAAAAAAAAGTGCTAAAGCTTTGAAAATGCCCCAAAAGTTTATTAATAGACAGAAACTATTTTTTAATTAATTCCGATTACTTTCATACCATTATCTTTTTAATGGAACCGAAATTTAATTTCAAAGAAGGTATTTAAAATATTTAAAACGTGTTTTGCCATATTTTTAGACATTAGAAAGTCCGTGGCGGTACCTAATATTCAGGTTGTCTTTCTTTGTACAGCAATAGTAGATTTCAGTTCAGCCAACCAAAGGACACGGTTTACTTTTTCCTCAGTTGAAGCCATGGATCAAATTGATTCCGGAAAGAAGAAAATATTTTTTTACTTATCTAAAATGTGTTGCAAATTTTGTGGTAAAGAATTATTCAATAACTATACTTCAAACAAGGTACATTAAACTTTATAACACTTTTTACAGATTATTTCTATCGCAAATACAAATAAAGTTATAATTTTTTAAAGTGCACACGAACCTTATGGACGCCCTGTATATATATATATATATATATATATATATATGTTTGTTTGTTTGTTTGTGGGGGGGTGAGTTCAAAATATTTAAATCTTAAATTTCTCTGGCTGCTTATTTTTCTCTAATGAGATTTCTCGGATATTCAGGCCGAATATGAATTCAAAAAATGAATAAATATACTGATTAATTAAAAAAAAAGGAACGTATACTTACATAAGAGTATCCACTAAAAATATCGTCTAATTTTTAAATTTATATATATATATATATATATATATATATATATATATATACTAACCTACTATATATAAATAGGTTACTATATATATATATATATATATATATATATATATATATATATATACACACACACACATATATATATATATATATATATATATATATATATATATATATATATATATATATATAAACTAACCTATACTTCTGTACCAATGACATATATTCTTATGTAGCAAACTATGCCTTTCTTATTACAAAAATTGTTCCGCTCAAATTAAAATATATATCATTATTACAGTTTCTTTGTTCTCTATTTACCTATTTAATGTCTCCGACTTTGCCCACCATTTTCTTTTTTTTTAAGTAAGTCGCTCAGTCATTTGTTGATTAGTTTTGTTTTATTTTGGTATCTGCTATTTCCGTATTCATTTTAAAGACACGTATGCATGCACCGACATATATATACTTACATAAACACGCATTTCCTCACACATAAAGAATTATGTAAGAAGAATTTTAGTATGACTTGCCACTGATGTAAATTATTTGAAGTTAAGCAACTGACTTCTCAGGTCAATGGTTAAAAACGGTTTTCAGCGAATGAAGCATGTGGGTCTTGGCGAAGACTATCTTCTTCGAAATCTTGTCTATTGACGCTACAGAATCACAAACAAATAACTGAAACAAATAGCAGAAACTATATCCGTTAAGGATTCACAATAGCAGTTTGATTTGATGATCGCTTTACCCGTGAACCTAACTGTCAGCAGGCAGTGCTGATTCCAATATCCACATAATTTATATATATATATATATATATATAATTTATATATATATATATATATATATATATATATATATATATATATATAAAGAGAAAGAACACTAAGATATAAAATCCGGTGTTCTTATAGATATTTTTATTTTTCAAAATAGTGCTCCATGTAAATTTACAGGGCATTAATATTATAAATTAATTGATTTAAAATATGTTTTTTTTTCGCTACACAGTTCTAACCACTTTTCAAAAATGGAAGCTGAAAGCTCCGAATTTAATTTTGTAATTAAATTAAAGACATTAGTTCCATTCCATCCTCAAGCGAATTTTGGAGTAACTTTTAAAATTACTGGGTTTTAAAGACACAGCAAAAATCATAATTCACGTTTCCAAGGATACAGAGAAATCCCACTCAACCAGACAAGGAGTGTTTGCGTGTTCATTATCGCTGTATTTTGATGTATCAGTTATACATTTATATATATATCAGTGCACCTATTGTGAGGTACACACTCCTCCTCGGTTTTTTTTTAACCGGAGTAGAAGTTTATCTCTTGTTCACAATTTAGGATTGGGTTTACGCTACTTCTAAAGCTTTCTCATTCTCTTTCACTGCTCGTAACCCATTGCGTCTTAGTAGCATTAGTGTCGTACTTGTGGTGATTTGATTAATATATATATATATATATATATATATATATATATATATATATATATATATATATATATATTAAATATGTATGTGTGTGTGAAATTTGATGATAAATAAAGCGAATAGTCACGCGTTATGTTCCATGAAGTAGCATCTTCAGACTCTTTTTACCGTTTTATTGATATAATCAGTTTTATATATAAAAGAGAAGAAAAGTGGAAGGAGAAATATAACAGATGCAAATTATTTTTTACATCGAAACGTTAAAGATACAGAGACGTTCAGCTTATATTTGAATCTTCAAATTCGATTTATCTACGTGTTACTTTTTTATCGCTTTGGTTCTTGTTTTTGTTTTTATTGCTATTGTTTTTAATTATCCCACATCATATCAGCAGCAACTTTGTAAAGAAAAGTGGCATGTTGTACGATCCTAGACATAAAGTTACCATAGAAGATTCCGAAAATAATGCCTTTTCAATACATTTTCACCTTAATTTATTTCTTTTACTTAAACACTCATCGTTTAATTCAAAATTATGGTCGGACCTATTACAATAAGCGATTATCTTGAAAAGTTTCAAATCAGACCAAAAATGGAACATTGCATTCACATTTGGGCTACTGTTAGTGAAGCTTCACTGTCCATCTTTGTCAGATTTCAAAAGCGTTTACGAGGTCTTGTAGATGATGAATTCTTTACCTCTTTGCAACTCCTATCCCTCAAACGTTGATAAACGAAGCTATGGGTTAAATAGTAGTGAAATAGACCCTCTTGTATTGTTTGATAACTAGACTAGAAGAATGAAAAACACAAAATTTAAATAATTGATTAACTTAATGAGCATTTCACTGTCGCTGTCATTATGGCAAATGTTCAAAAGAGTTAGATACATTAATTCCACAAGTTCAGACCTTCACAGCTAAAATCCCGCTTTGCCATGTCAACATCGTCAAATCATGCTCATTCCCTTCGTATTAATTTTATTATAAGTTCCCTTGAACTGTTACTTAGTAGAACAGACATTCCCGGGAACTACAATCTTAATCTCTTCAAGTTTAGGCTCATCTGCTATCTAGCCGTCCGGGGTAAAACGATAAACTACATCTGTGTCCTCGGTAAGACGATAAACTACATCCGACAGCAAGGCCTCTGATCCGGAGGTTTTGAGGACCGTGGAACTACCTCTTAATTGTTGGTGTTCCCAGGTCCCCTATGTCCCGGGGTGGTAGCACCTGTTAGGGTCCCAGCCATGGGCAAATAGTTAACAACACACTATGAAAGTGTAAAAATAGGTTTTAGTACCAGCATATATTTTTGGAAAAAGATATTACCAGCAATACATATTTTTGAACAAAAATAATAGCAGCAATAAAATCTTGTCTGTATTAAATAACTCATTGAGGTTGATATTCCGTAAAACAAAAATATAAACCAAGCCATCAACTAATATCTATCCTGCATATCCTCATAATGTGAATTACTTACTTCCTTTCCTTCCTCCCTTAAAAACATATCACTCAACGACCCTATAACTCCATTTGCTCTTGAACTTTGTACTGGGTGAATTAAAGTAAACAAAATAATGCATTCATTGCTTCTTCCCCAGCTATAGGTCAAATAGTAGTGAAATAGACCCTCTTGTATTGTTTGATAACTAGACTAGAAGAATGAAAAGCACAAAATTTAAATAATTGATTAACTTAATGAGAAGTCACTAAAATATATTTCGAATGAAGTAATGAAAATGCAAAGACAATAAAACAAAGGCATCTGTGGCGAGCCATCACCGCCTACGTCCTGAATGGGCATGGCTTTAAAGAAATAAAGATGATATAGCAATTCGCACATGATGAAGAAAAGAAATCTGTGGATACACATGACCACCTACGTCCTGAATGACATTAAAATATGCCATAAGTTAACAACTGAAGCATTGACTGAAATATTGATGCAGTTATAAGTCTTATTTATTTAGCATGTCTTTATATGGCACAAGGCTAGTACAGTTATGGAGTGCCCAGTAGAAATCAATCTCGCTATAATTTCAGTTTGCTAACAGTTGCACTACGGTAGTCGTATCTGACAAGTTAATAGACTAATCAGCTCCCCATCCGTCAACTCAGAGGTTATTTAATGTCGAAACCTGATTCACTTGCAAATGCTTGCTATGTCTTCTGACTGGGGAACCGGAAAAAAGACAACGTCTATTCCTCTCTAGTCACAGAAGACAATTTTCTTTGATTACAATCTACTTGTAGGCCAAACATTTCTCTTGATATTTAATAAGCTTTAAACAAGACAATACGAAGTGACACAGTGTGAAGAAGTGCCCGACCACATTATTCTAAATATGGGATATCTTCCTGGCAGGAAACACAGAACTCAAATGTTTTCTTCACTTTTCCCAGCAAAGTTCGTTACCTGATCTAGATAAAAATGATACATTAATCACGAAGTACCGATTTTCGTCTTTATGGCGTCTAATGCTTTATAAGAACTTATAACAGGATGACTTGCTGTGAGGTCGTGATTGGCATACACGTCTCGTATGCCATTCATCCGTGTAGTGAGTTCAATCTTCCCCGTTTACTCCACAATAGGCTGAATTTTGTCCTTTTTCCTTTATCGCTGTCCCTCTTCTCAGGACTGCAGTATATTAGACGTAATAGCTAAGAGTATAGAAAAGGCACTTTCTCTCCATTCATCCGCAAACATCATTGTCTTGCGTGGCTTTAATGCTCACCACGACACGTGGCTTAAACATTCTAAAGTCACCGATATTGCCTGTATTCAGGTATTACATTTTTCCGAAGGCCAATCCCTTACTCTGTTGACTTTACTATTCTTTTCCCTATTAAAACCGACTAACAGGCTTCTCGACTTATTTTTTACCTCTTCTCGTCACTCTTGACGAGCTTTGCAACACTGCCCTCTTAGTAAGTCGGGCCGCTCTGTGACAGCTATTCATATTTCGTTTCAATCATCGATTAAACAGGAACCACCTATTCATAAGACCTCTTTCCGTTACCAGCATTTTGATTGGAACTCATTTCAGCTTTACCCTCACAGTTGAAAAATTGTGCCACTGAGTTTTCTTCTTGGGTCAAGTCCGGCATGGACGCGTTCATCACTTCTTAGAAATACCAGGTGAAACTTCAATCTTCTCCATGGTTCACACCAGCATGCTCGGCCGCTATAGCACGCAGGAACCATCATTTTCAGCTATAACAGCGTGATGGCTCTCGTCACGACTATACGTCGCTGCCCGTAATTAATGTAATCCCTGTTTCTCGAGAGAATGAGGCACCACATAGGCTCTAACAACTTTGGATCTCATTATGACTGGTAGTTCTATAATAAGGCATTAAATAAGTGTGAGGTCTCTCTCCTTCCACTCTTGAATCAATTTAAGGGTGCTATAATCCTCAGCTGATAAAGCTGAATGCTTTGCCTGTAAATTCTACTCAAACTCTACTCTTGACTCATTTGGAGTATCCATGCCTAATTTCGCACTTAGAACTGAATCTCTGTTGAGTGATATGCATATAATTCCTTCCATGGTTTCTGCTATCATCTCTAATCTAGATGCCTACAAGGCATGTGGACACGATGGTATCTTTGTCATTAAGAAGTGTGCTCCTAAACTAGCTCCTGTTCTCCCTAAACTGTATAATAAATGCCTCGCTGCCTCTTGCTTTCCTACCTCATGGAAGTCATCATCTGTTGTTCCAATTTTCAAGAACTCTGGTGAACCGTCCGATCCTTCTAGCTCTCAGCCTATTAGTCTTCTATCTTTTTTTGGGAAAATCCTAGAGTCTCTAATCAATGCTGAATTGGTTCATCATCTCTCATCGCAGAACCGTTTCTAAGACAATGTATCTCCAGGTTAACTGCTGATGTACTGAGGATAATTGCGGAAAGAGTCTATATGTTCTAGATAAAAATGTTGAAGCCGGGGCTGCAGCAGTGGACACCTCGAACAAATTTGACAGGGTCTCGCATTCAGGTCTTCACCACAAACTGAAAAGTTATGATGTCTCCGGACACTTTTTTGAACTGATCCAGTCTTTCTTATGAAATTGTGAAAGGAAAGTTATCCTGAACGGCTACTCGTCTAGATCCTTTCGTACTAACGCGGGTACCCCCCAGGGCTCTGTCCTTGATCCTACTCTGCTTTTAATTTTCATTAATGACTTTCCCGATGTAATCAGCTCTCAACTTGGCATCTACGCTGATGTCACATCCATTTACTCTTGCCTCGATAGTAATACTGGTCAGTCAGACAAATTCAAAATGGCAGGTGATGCCCCAAACAACCCCAAGCCCGTCATGTGTCTTGTTAACTTTAACGCTGCCAAAAGTAAACTTCTCTCCATTAATCATTTGAGAGACGCCACGCTGCCTTCCATTAGCATGGTTGATATAAGCTTCCAGGCAAGTGATTCGGGCTGACATGAAACGATTATATTGAATCCATTGCTAGGTCAGCTACGATGAAAGCCTGTTCACTGTATCGTACGAGACAATTAATCTCACCAGAATGTATCTTACATATTTATAAGTTTACCATTCGTCCGTGCTTAGGATATTTCTGCCACATCTCGTCCGATGCCTCTTCATCTTTAGCTCCTTTATCTTCCAAAGATGAATCAGCAATATTGTTGGTCCTGATCTGGCGGCTCGGCTTCAGCCGATTTCCCACCACCGTAGTATTGCCTCTGGTAATTGTCCGTATGAACTCTTCGCTATAGTACCTATACTTTTTTTTTTTAATTTAAGCGCAGTACTAGACTGGCGTTGAGATCTCATCAATTTACAGTTGAACTGGCTAAATGTTGCCATATGTTCCATGCTAACAGTGTTTTTTTTTTCTGATATTTCTCGCCAGCTTTAATCGGCAAAAATTTAAATGCAATGTCAATCGCTATCTTCTGTCTTTCTGATTACTCTTTTCTCTTCCATCCCATTTTTAATGTTTCTGTTCTTAACTCACCCACACTCTGTAACCTCTTGTGGCTTTACTGCCTGGCATGGGTGATACCTATTTAAAAAAAAAAGTGTCATAGTAACCTTATTTCGCAGACTAAATCGGGAGTGGACTCGGTTTTTCCTAAGTGCTCCATTAATATGGGCCTGTGCCTCACTAAGTTACTAAATATCTACAATACCAGACAGTTTACGAACAATGTCAATGAGGAACTGGGTGACGCCAGACAATGCATTACAAATAATTCTTACAATTTAATATCAAAATACATTTAACAAATTACTGAATCGCATTAATCTTTACTATTCTTAGTATTCTGACGGCTTGTGCTGATCTGTACAACCTAACACGTTTCTTTCCAATTCGCCGTAGAGGGGTATACGCTATGCAATCAGCCCAAGCAACAAGGTGGCTTCTATGTAGCACTTCGTGACTTTTCATTGACAAGTGCTAGAATTATATTACCATGATAAACAGGCATGGACAAATAATTGTCTGACATGGCACTGGCCCTGATTAAACGTTTAAATCCATTAAATTACAGGATAGTGATTTGGAGGGATTACTAATTGGATAATAATTATTAAAATTCTAATGACAGCAAATTGAATGGTTGAGAAGAAAATAAAAAAATGAAACGCGTTAACATTTATGTTTTAAAATAATGAGATAAAACTGAGAACAGTTCCAAGTAGAATCGAAAGCAGATTTAACTAGACAAGATTCAGTGAGATTGAGCAACACCAATATGCCCAACACTATCTCCTATCTGCTGATAAGAAAAAGACAATTAATATTTTGTCCGAATTTCTTGTGTTCTGAAGAAACTAGAATTCGGACGTTTTGTTTATTCTGCGCTATCTGCAAAAGATGTTTTTAGTCGCAGAAAATAATGATCTAAATTATTTTAGAAAACAAAACAAAACATTCATCTTGTGTGATGCCCCAAGATTTGGGAATTATTATATTTACGTTGATCACCTCAAGAATTCAATTACCTTTACGTAAAGATACCTAGGAAAAGTTTGAATATACAAAGGAAATACCATATATGGTCAATTAGTAAGATCGTTCAAGATGTGCTTTTTTGCGACAACCGTAAATTTTTATGATTATCATTATTTTGGATTTCTGGCGAAGAACCTTTCGTTCATAAGATGGCCAACTGATTAATTTACGGGAATATGGAGATAAAAAATTTGGCAACTGTGAATTGTCATTTTCTAGGGACTGGCTAGATTGAAGACATTCATCGTTGTCATCGGAAAAAAATTTCCTATATAAAGCCAGCATGCATTTCGCTTTGTGGTTATTTTTCCTGATCAGAGAGCAGACGTCAGACATGATAGACACACCCGCATTTCGGTGACCTGAACAAACACACGAACACAAGCATGGCAGAAGAATTAAAGAAAGGTCGACGGGCTGGTCATTACCGCTACGACTAGAAATCGCCAAATCACCATTCCTGCAGTATAGTACTGATTTGCAGTAGAAAATAATGACCTTTTATTCAAGTAGTTTTTTTTTTGTTTGTTTTATATTCAGTAAATCTATTGTTAGAAATACCAACAGTGTTGTATATTTTTATTGGAGTTTTCGGAGTTCTTATTCCAGCCTGAATTCTTGCGTGCGCCCTGGCGAAAATGACGAAAGTATACCACGGCCACAGACGGGAGTTATGCAATCTTGTCTGGTGTACACAACGTATATAAGGGGTTCACATTAGAGTTCGCAATACCAATGCCGAGGACTTTGGGAAAACCGAATCAACCCTATCGCGATGACACACCGGCCCCCACCCGAGGAGGGAAAAGAAAACCGGATGACCGGTAAAATTGGTATTACTCAACAAAGCCAGCGACTGAGATAGTTGTGTTGTTAGACTTGTCAGCGAGAAGGGGTTGTTAACGTTGGTGGATTACAAATGTACAAGAGACGGTGCAGATAATCCCTGACTCTGGTGACAATTTTGGAGAATGGAAAATAAATGAATTTAGTTCCGATGATGATTAGAACTTCGATAGCCCTGACAGGAGACCAAGTACATGTATTTGCAATATATTTTGCATCTTTGACAATTATACAATTCCATAGAAATATATATGGGATTTTCATGGTGAAACATACTTTTATCATATCTTCTTCTTCCATGTGCCGTGTTCCTTCAGGATGTGGGTGATAATGGTTCTTCACAGCTTCCCTTCCCTTGTAGCTCTAAGAAATGTTTTTCTTTTTATCTCTCTTACTCCCTGTTCTGCCAACTTTTTACATAAGCTTGTTAGGTAGATTATTCGCTGCTTTCCCTGGTCCCACTTGTCTTCAACATGTCCTGTGAGTGTTAAATTTTGCAAGCCCTCTTTCCTCAGTATGTGCCCTGGAAATTCCAATTGTTTCTTTCTCATTCTATGTATAAACATCCTTTTATAAACTGTACCTAATTCTACTCGAATATATATGTGGTTGTGTGAATAGAATTTAAATTTAACATTCTACTTTTATTATTTAGAAATACATTAGGTTTGGAAAGAGATACAATAGATATTACAAGCAACAAACCAGATCCATTCTGCCACTTTATATAACAAACATCTTATGCAATATCCTGATCGCTAATCGCAATGTCCGAAGCGATGACTGATCATCTGGAAGAAGAAAAAAGCTACACCAGTCACTGAAAAATGTTCCTTCTTCTCAGGAGATTAAAAGAATTGTTACGCAGTTTCAATCACTGACATCTCGATTTTAAAGAATAAGTTAATCAGATGGAATCTCATATGCTTTATGAAAGAAGATCCGTAACGAAACATCACGATGCAAACAATTGAATTTACTCTAAATAGAAAATTCGAGAGTCTTGAACTCAAATACAGAGTTCCCAGTAAAAAAAGACGTGAATTCAAAAAGACATGATATAACCCTTGAAAACTGGTGAAGACTGATGTGACTGAAAAATTCAGGAAGAATTCTCCACCTCGGATATTCTTTAAAAAGTACAAAAACTTAACGCTCAAAATCAGTGAGTTGTTTAGCCATAAGAGTAGGGCAGAACTAAAGACGAAAGTTGTTTGCAAATAACATTTAAAGTACAAGTCACAAGATCGGGCAGCAATTAGTTAATCATAAAACAACCAATCAGAGTTACGTAATTACGCGAGAGTCAAACGATTGTTCAAGGTCATGAATATTCGAGAAATTTGTTCAAGGTTTTTCGAGATACATTATTTCTGAGAGAGAAAACAGTGATAAAAAATTTGCCGCTATTTTTTTTTTTTTTACTGGGCACCCTGTAGAATATATAGACGCCGTAATTGTATTCAGTTGACGTGGCATCTGTAGGACGAAAGCAGAAAATTTAATTTGCTGAAACAGTTGAACATTTAGTATCAAAACATATTTCAGGATAAAAACAAAATCTGAAGATCCGATTTCTGTTTGTCAGTGTGTAACATTAACACGAGAAAGCACATTTTTCTTCGGTGAATACTGTTAAAATGTTATAGCCCGAAAAACGAAACAATTTCCAATCAAATTTACAACTTAATGTGGTTTCTGCATTCGTACTTACCCCGATAATAAAGATCCGTTTTGTATATTTATATATTTTTAGACAAGCTTAAAATAAAATAATGAAAACATTGAAAGCGGATATTAAATTAAAAGATTACTAGAGGCAATAAAAATAATGACACTCGAGAAATAATATATTTATTTGATTAAAAAATCAAACAAACAAATTATTACATATTTTTATATCGATATATATATTTAAGTCTTCCCACCCTAAACACCTCAAGGAGACCATTTCCTATTAACAAGCACTTAGGATATGTTCTAACAATGAAGAGCTAAATAAACACGCTCAAAATCTGGAGCATCAATTCCCAACACGTGGCTATAAACAACATCTAATCAGGGAACAAATAAATAAAGCAATTTCCACACCTAGAGAAAATCTAGAAAATCTAGACGCATCCCTCTAGTAACCACTTTCAATCCCACTCTTCCTCCACTATCTCAGATGATGAAAAGTCGCTAGGAGATGCTACATCTCAAACCAGACCTAAAAACTTTGAAGAACCTGGCCTTCTAGCATATCATGGACCTAGGAACCTTAAGGAAATTATTGGTAGTAACCACATTTCAGAGGATAAAGTAATCCGTAATAAACCAAAAATAAAAATAATAGAATTTTCCCAACCATGTAACATAAAAGGAATTTATGCTGTAACCACATTAGACATAACAATTCGTTCACTATCTCATTCACTAAATCTATTTTAAAATCTACCTCGACTATAACTGTAGAAGTCATAACATAATTTGCTTCCTAGAATGCACACTATGCCAGAAACAATATGTGGGAAAATCTGATTGGCCCTTCACTACAGAAATAATAATTATCGCAAACGAATAAAGTCGGCTCCCCACGAAAGATTATTACCTGTAGAATAACATTTCCGCCAAGAAAAACGTGGTTTTAAAAGCCATACCAAATTCCCTAAAATTGAAAAAATAGAAAAGGACAGAAAAGATAACATAAGGAGAATTTTAGAACATGAAGTGTGGATTTTGAACTTCAAGACGCTCCATCAAGACGAGCTTAATCACAAATTTGACAACATAGATAGTATTAATATATGACCCCATAAATCAAGCCCTACCCACATTTCTCACCCACACAAGACAGATATGCTTGCGGAGATGTTGAGGTCTCCCACTTATACACACGCCCATATTAATATATACACTTACACACATCGTACACCCACCGAAGAACTAAATGATAACATACACTTAACATCCCCTTCCCAAGAACTAATAAAACTGTCAAAATGACCAAGGGATTTCACAGTAGCATGAATCTATCCAACCTTTATCCAAAATAACAACTTAAAAGTGGCCGTTTGACCAACACAAGGACTGACCAAAATTAGCGATAAAAAAACAAATTAAAACTTCTATTTTCTTCAGAAAGTCATTCATTCCTGTAGTTCACTGCTACTAACAAGCAGAAACTTTTTCTCCCGATGATGGCCATGCTGGCCGAAACTAGCCGAGGAATCTAATTGGAATAATAAAACAAAAAATATTAATATACAACTCAGTGTGTCTGAAAATTTAAATTTTTAATTTCTCAAAATTTTTATTGTTCAACACACACACACACACACACACACACACACACACACACACACACACACACACACACACACACACACACACACACATATATATATATATATATATATATATATATATATATATATATATATATATATACACAAAATAAGCATATCTTTATTCTTGCATAAGTTATTTCATGCACAAATTATTCCTGTCTTCATTTCTTTTTCTCTTCCATCATAAACATTCCCACGCTTTCTTGCAAAACAAGTTTTTTAAGTTGTTAGCTTGTATGTTCAAAAATCATTTAACATTAGACATCTACTGGTTAGGGATTAGTAGATGTACAACTAACGTTGAGTTTGAATTTTATATTCAGTTATAATTGGGATAATCACAGAAGAGTTGTCTTTATTTATTTATTTGAAAATAATTATTATGGCTGTTAAGCAATTTAAATTACCAGAAAGAATGAAATATTTCACTGTTTTATCTCCGCCCATAAAATATTTCTTTGATGAGTAATAAAAGAATTTAAATGCTGGACTGAAAAAAAGGGCCATAAAATTAATAAAATATAAGACAAAGGAATAAAAATTAAATTTGAAAATATTTCGTCTTTTAAATCCTTTTTGAAGTTGAGAACCTAATGAATTTAGAGCGTCGTAAATCTGAATGAGGTCAAGTGTTTCTTGACCTTGGTTTTCGCAGAAAGACAAAACGCAAGAATTTTTTTTAAAAGAAAATTGTAAACAGATGTCGGGTAATGATGGAAAATATATTCAAATATGAGGGTTGCTAGAAAGTTCTCAACTCATAACATTTTTTTTTTAATTCTGTCTGTTCTTTGGCCGCTCTGTCGGAAAAGAGTGTTGCTTGAGTTTGGACCCTTGCGTTTCTTTTGAAATTTGTTTCAAATCATGAAGTGAACTATAGTAATAGTAACGATAATATTAGCTGTTTCCTTATAAGCTAATTCATTGACCAGGCAACCAGAACTACTGCCGGTTGAAATTTATAAAATATTTCTATTAAAACAATATTTCAAGAAAATAGATTTCTCATGTACAGTAAATATTACAGCTCTTTCTATTATTGATGGAGTCTTTCTTCGTTGCCTTTTATTTGAAGTGTTGTGGAATGTCAGCATCTTGATAACATCATTATCTTAATTGTTTCTGCTGTTGTATATCCTCAAGTGATGTGGTTTTTGTAATCTTGGACAGTTCTTTGTGTGTAACGCCAGTCTGCGTGGTTTGTAGAAGAATGTTTCCTCGCTAAGATCTACACGCCTGACTCGCTCGATTCCATTTTCAACCATTGATCTGAGAAAGCAGTTGTATTCAGCTGAAAAGGTTGATATTTTTCAATGTGTTTGGAACGAGTTTTTGGAATTTTAAAATACTGAACTCTAGACCGTTATGACGTTCCTGTTCTTGTTAAATAAAACAAATAAAATTCATCAGTCTATCATTCATATATTGGAAGATAAGTGAAAGGTATATGCTGCATAATGTGTGAGACTTCGACACTATCAAATCCTCAAATTATTAATAATGTTCATGAACAAATTTGGGCTGATCGACGAATCTCGACGAGAAAAAAATTGCAGATACACAAGGGTTATCCAGGGATGTGTTGAGTTTATAATTCAGAAACTTTCAGCAATTGTGTCTCAAACTATTTGAATGCCGACCAGGAACGATATCGAGTAAAGGTTTGGCTTCCATTTTCAAGGATCTAATAATAAGGTTTTGCTATGATTCATCACTGTTAACGAAAATCAGTTACACTAGTATAATTCGGAGACAGAACAAAGGTACACATTGTGGCTGAAGTTTGGTTCTCCTCTGCCGTAATACAAGAACCAATATCAGCTGGAAAGATCATTGGCACAGTTTTTGGGAAGTAGGAAGGTATTTTGGGGACTTTCCTCAAAAAGACCAAACAGTTCATGTATAATATGATTCTATTTTTCTATGCCGATTAAAACAGTCCTTGTAAAAAAACAGCAACAAGAAATCTGCAGAAAGGTTTCCTGTAGTTGCAGAATGTTACTCTTCATCTGGTTGGCAAGACAATAGACGCTTTAAAGAATTTGGCATTTGAATGCAAAATTGGTATGTTTACTTGAAAGTTAAAATATTTTTGCCAATGAAGCGAAAAACGCTGAGTCTAGTGCAATTAACTTGCGTAACGCATCAGTGGAGGTAATAAGTTATGATGTTGTCAAGTTTTTTGGGTTTTTTGTTGTTGTTTAGTACAAACATCGATATTTTAAACTATCTACTGCAGCAAGATTCAACATATATATATATATATATATATATATATATATATATATATATATCGTCAAGCTACATGTGACCTGACAATTACGTTTAACATGAAACAGTCTGTCGCCTCTGAATGTTGACATCAATGTTCACTTTTATATTTACATACGCCCTCTGATATTGAACACTTTATCCCATAAATATAACTTACCTTAAAACTATATATATATATATATATATATATATATATATATATATATATATATATATATATGTTTATTATTTATGTATGTATGTGTTGGATGAAAATTGATCAATATCAGAGATAAACATAGAAATCAAAACTGCATGGTCCAGCATTTAGAACTGGAATTCTACACCTGTTCCGATCACCGAAGTTATGAAACATTAATCCTGGTCAGTAGCCAGATGGGAGACAGCTTGGGAATACCAGGCGCTGTAAGCGCTGGTTGTGCAGGTAGTGTAATGTATAATGGCTTGAAATCGTTAATCTGAGAGCCTAGTTCGAATTCTATTTGGATTCGTTATATTCACATACTTGCAAATACCTTTGCGAAAGATATGAATCCACCTCTTATCACCCGAGCTATAGGTTAAGTACTAAGACTTGTATAACTAAACCATTATTATCTCCAAAAACAAATAAAATTGCGTGCAAAATATTTTTTATATTGGCATCAAATAGCTCATAGAGGTTGATATGCCGCTAAATGGAAAAAAAACTACGAACCAACATATATGGCTATTGTAACCATCCGAATCGGAAAATAAAATCATTTTATAACTTACAACAGACTTATAACATAAACGTTGAAAGTATATCTCAGAAATATAGATGTACATATTAAATATCCAGTCATATTCTTCTTGTATGTGACATCAGAGCTCCTCATGACTTCCTATCTTTTGTTGCTCGAAGAAGCTTTTAACCTTTTACTTTCTCTTATTGACCTTTTTCTGCCATCTTAATTCATATATGAATCACTGTTTCGTATAATATAACGTCGCAAAAGTGAGACACATAGAGAGAATCGATCTCTCTATCATGGGCCATTTTTATGAGCATCGCTTTTCGAAATGCGTTCTCAAACTCAATTAAGGTATGTGTATACACACACACACACAATTTTATATATATATATACATGAGCGTGACTATTAAATTAAGATATCTCTTTAAAGGTGGATGATCATGACCCTCCACAAGTTCCTGTAACTTTGAAACCATTACCAAGCTTCCTGATCTTTGTTCTGCAAACTATTAATGCAAAATCGTAGACTAGATTTTCTGCTTTTATCCCTGGTTCACTTGCCTTCATGATATCCTGATAGTTTTATGTTTTTCAGGACATCATTCCTCATTATTTCTACAGTCTGTTTGGCTCGCGGTCACGTTAAAACCCCATTTCCAGTCCTATCACTGATGTTAAACAACGGTGAGTCTGGTCAGTATCTAGATTGGTGACCGCTTAGAAATAGTAGGTGATTTAACCTTAGATGCATGTGTTGTGTAATGGATAATGGGTCGGAATTGTTAATCAGAATACCGAGTTCCAATTCCTGCCGGGTTCGTTATATTTACTCATGCGCAAATACGCTTGGGAAAAATACGAATGCATCTATCCTCCCCCCAGCTATGGGTTAATTAGTAAGACTTTTATCCCTAAATCGTTATTATCTAAAAAAAAAAAAATCTTACAATCGAAAAATTATTTCCTGGCTTGAAAAAACCCGCAAAGGGTTGATAAGCCGTAAAAACGAGTCAATCATCAAGTTCCTGTGTTTTGTTGATCTAAGTAAATTTGACGCTTTACCCTCCCTCTTTATCTTTTTCTGCAAATTATTAACCAAAAATCGTTGACTGGGTTTTCCGCTGTTTCTCTCTTTCATTTGCCTTCATGGGTATTAAGTTCTCCTCGCCATCTTTCCTCATTATTTCAACTGTCTCTTTCCGATTGTATGTTTCCTTGTAATTTCTATCTTCCGTAAAACTTCCTCATTGCTCACCTACTCTGTCTATGGTATTCTCAGCTTTCGCTGGTAAAACGAGATGTGTTACTTAAAGTCTACTCTTTATATCCATCTGTTTTTTTTATGTAATCTGTTTTACAATTTAAACTAAAACCAAATGTCAGTCTGTAAGACATATATTAATTTTATTTTATTTTTAAAATTTATACTGATGTTGATATACAAGATGAGCGTAAAATCTGTTCATGATTTCAAATATGTTTTATTTAAAATATCCCTGCTAGATACAATCATTTTGTTCATTGTAAATTATTATTCTTTTTCTATGTAGCGTGTTCCTCCAGGACTTTAGTGATCGCGGTTCTCGACAATTCCCTGTCCTTTGTAGCTTTTGTCTTTTTGTTATCTATCCGAAACCATGTTCCACCATCCATTTGTACAAGCAAGCTAGATAGGTTATGAATTGGTTCCCCATCTCCCTCTTGCCTTCAGTATCTCCTATGAGTATCAATTTTACCAAGCCCTCTTTCCTCTTTATGTGCTCTAGAAATTTCAATTGTCTCATCATGATGTTACGAATAAGTTTCCTTTTTGCTTCTATTTTTCGTTGCTCACATGTTCGACCCATGGTATTCTCAGCATCCTCCTGTAGATCCACATTTCTGTTGCTTCATGTTTCTTCATCTATGAGGAGATTGTCCAATATAGTAGAACTGATATTATACAACAGTTCGGTATCCTTTTCTTTGATTTTAACGAAATTTTAAAGATCTTTATCTCTTATTCATGAACTTCAAGACAAAATCCTTTTCTTGCCCGAGATAGCTTTCTTTTTATTTTAAGAAATAGGTAAGTGTACAATATCAGAGAAAGAATTTACGACTACTCAGTTCATTTAGCGTTGTACAAGATTCTGAAATATAAACTTTTCAAGCTTCGACATATTGTTGAACCAATATCTTCATCTTTTCAATTGCATGCCATTTAAAGTAGACAATATTTAATAATCATTTTCGAGCAGGAAAAATCTCCACCCTTATCCTTTTTTTGATTAAGTAATTTTTCTTTCATTTTAGTTGCTTTCCACGAATAGTCAGTGTAATAAAGCATGCTCCATGTAAGACTCGAAGCCATGTCTCATTTTCATCGAGCAATCCTGATCTACCGTATCAGCGACTATTACCTTCTTAGCTACAAGGAACTCATCGATTAGCAAAAACCTCAATTTAACCATAAAACCCAGTCTTCATATGTTATCGATTTCTACCGGCGCCACAAATTGTTTTTACACAAATACTATTATTAGCAACAATATTATCTTTATTTATGGATGAAATTTTTTCAGTTGTAAATATGTACGTTTTTCGGAATTACTTTTATTGTTTCCATTTTCTCAATTAATTGATACTGACCGACCCCGATTCATAAATTAAGATTTGTGTACATAGAATTTGTTTGTTTGTTGTTTGCGTCATTTTGACATTAAATTCAGCAAAACCCGGGTGAAAAGTCGGTGTTATTTGAGAACAGCCAATGGTGACATTAGTTCAGAGAAAATGATAATGATATTGTCCCTAAAGGAAGAAAGTGGAGGGAAAGCATTTATGGGGAATTGCAATTTAAAGTCAACAAATCGTTTGGCATTTTAGTCTGCTTGTTTGATGAAATCATGTCTCCTTTGCATCTCTTCCCCAAGCAAACGAAACATCCTGCCAACAGCTGGAGAAATAAGAACAGGCCGATGAAGTGTCTAAATTCTATGCATGTAGGTCACATTTTGTTTCGGTTGAAACAAATAGTATTTAAGTTTTCTCATAACCACACGATAATCACACAGCGTGGTACAAGAAGATTAAATCCTGTTAATCAAAAGAAAGTTTTAAATTACAAAAGAAATACCAGAAACATATGTAAACGATAACAAGGAAAGAGAGAATATTTCTAGTTTGCATTTACCTATTATAGGCATTAGCATATCTGTGATTAACTAACACCTTAATACAAATGACGCAACAGGACAGTTGAAAGAAAGAATAATAAACATGCTTTGTTCGCAAAGAAATTTTATATCGTTACGGCATACAAGAATTTATATATAAATACATATATATTTGTTAATATTTGCTGCAGACAGAGAAATTATAACGTATGAACACAAGAAACAGTATGAAAGAGGTGAAGAACGAAATGGTCTTACTTGTAATATTTTCCAAAAGGAGAGCGACCACGGCGGTATGTCATTTATGTTGCCATGTAGGATCCGCTGTTTTCCCTAGCGTTGCGGGCTTGTCATGTCTTGCTTCTCCGCGATTTATATAGATTCTGAGGATCTTTACCCTACGAACTGACTTCACTTAACGCGATTTCATCTTACCCACTTATAGATAAACGTCGTTTGCGTCCCTTCAAATGAAACACAAAAGCAAGCACAAGAGAAGAAAACTAAAAAAAAGAGAACAATGATACACTGGGAATTGTTTTCGTTTTTGTCAAGTTCCTTTTTATTAACACAGGTAAAGCGGAAACTGGAGGCAACAAATATGTGTTTATACTAAAGGATACGGAGAATTCCATGGGCGAAGCGAGAAAGGAAGGAGGAAATATTAAAGAAAATTGTAGCACAAAGAAAACATCCTCAGAATCAAAATGAAATTCTTGGGCGCAGAATGAGGAAGAGTCTGGAAAACTTAACTCTTACGAGCCGCATACATACTTGACGAGCTTGTATGAATGGATGGTGGAACAGGGGCGTGTGGCTTGGCAAAGGTAGAAACGCTACAAAAGGCTACGAGCGATATGAAGTTTTGGTCAGCCATGATCGCCCACGTCCTGAAGGGCACTGCACAGAGACGTTAGTCTGTACGCTAGTCCGAGCCGAATAAACTGTTTCTCTCCAATATTCTTGATCATCTTACTTATCATAAAACGCAGATTGTGTGTGTGTGTGTGTGTGTGTGTGTGTGTGTGTGTGTGTGTGTGTGTGTGTGTGTGCCTGTAACGTTTATATATTGGATCGGATTTCCTACATTTTTCAACCGATTTCAACAAAACTTCACAGGACTACATAAAATTACCTTGTGGTGGTTCTAACAGCACAAAAGATGTGAAAAATATAATTGTTTTTGCACAAAATCAATTTGAAAACACCATTAAGAGACATCGTGAAAATGGAAGGGGGACAACTCACATCGGATTGTTTGTGTGTGTGGATTCCTTTAAATATGGGAGCGGATTTCCTATATTTTTCAGCCGATAAAACAAAACTTCACTTTTTTTTTTTCGCAGGTAGTGTTTCTTATTGTCTTGCACACTTTTTTCTTTATTTTTAACATTCAGAATGCTTTAAAAATTCCATTTACAAGACAATTAATTATAATAAAATTCTATTCAATTGGGAGACTCATAACGATTGAAAACAATGTTTTTGTTTGAGTTTGGGTTTGACCAATTCGTAAAAAAAAAAAAAAAACTTATTAAGACATGCGTGTCCGTCAACCTTAAACACTAATCTTTGTCAATTTTATTTTTCAGTCTTTATGATGGTGGATACTTGATCTATCTCTTACTGTTATATCCCCGGGCAACGCCGGGCTCTACTGCTAGTGCATAATAGTTCTGAGTTCATTAACAGAATGCAGGCCAGTGTAGAGGCAATCAATGAATGTGTGAGTCTGTCTTCCCTGCTTTCATGTCCCATCCTTAAGTAACCACAGTGCAAGTTTTGATGCTCATTAAGGTGGCGTTTTCAGTGCCCAGCAAGTTTATGTCGTCTTTCTCTGATCTTTATTGTGACCCTGGGGAGAGAGCTATACAGAATTGTGCTGATAACATGATCTCTCCACGATACATTGAAAGCCATTCTCAGTATTCGTGTGTAGGTTCTATTCACGACGTAGGCGATCATGGTTCGTCACAATTTTTTGTACTTTGAAGCTCTTAATAAATATTGTCTTCTGCTGTCTCTCATAAATCCTGTTCCACCAATTAATTACACAAGCTTGTTAAGTACGTTATACGCTGCTTTCATCTGTTCCTCCTGCCTGCAATATGTCCAATAATGGCAAATTTTTCAAGCCCTGTTTTCTGATTATGTGCCCTAGAAATTTCATCTGTATCTTCCTGATGTTATGTATGTCCTTTTTGTTTCTATTTTCTCTAAATCTTCCTCGTTTCTCAAAGGTTCGGTCTATGGAATTCCCTGCATCTTTCTATGGAACCACGTGACTGTCGTTTCACGTCTCTTCTAAATCTGTGATGAGATTGTCCAGTATTCACTGCCATATAGGAGGACCGATATTACATAACAATTCAATCCTCTTTTCTTTGTTTCTGTTATACCTGAACGTACTTATTCTATTATTAATAAACTCTCCCACACATAATAAGTAGTAGTAGTAGTAGCGGTCGCCAGTTGAGCTCAGTGGAGTTGAGTGAGTCAGTCGATGTCGGAGATTGAAGTATCAACCATCACCACTAGATTGCCGCGTCATTAATTATTATTGCAAGTTCCTAACGTTTTGTACGTCGGACCCTTTTAGGACCGACTTAGCGAAATACAAACCTCCACTATGAAAACTACTCTACAACAGTTTCTTAAGAAATCTTCCTGTTTCTTAATATTTTGCTTAGCTTTTGGAATGTTTCTTTCGTATTTCGGTGTCAGATCTTTTTTCCTCTGTTAAAAGCGTGAAACCTCACATCTATCCAACCAAAATATATATATATATATATATATATATATATATATATATATATATAAATTTCATGAAAAACAGACCAATTTAAGGTACCATTACAAAAATTTATTTCACCAAAATCCTTTTTAAAGGACTCTGGATCACCAGGTAACAATTCCAACAACGAAATGAAAGGGAAAATGGGATTAGAAATTGATGGGTAGTGTAATTTATGTAATTTAACAGGGTGGGGTGAGAGTGGTAGGTAAAGAGACAAGGTAGAGTATAGGGAGGGGTTAATTTCATATCTCTCTTAAGCATGCTTTATATATATATGTGTGTGTGTGTGTGTGTGCGTGTGTGTGTTTCGTTGAATGACTAACAAAATAATTTTGTTTTGTTTTTTATTGTCTTTCTTGTATACGTGTCTTTTTTCTGCGCTTAATGAATATAAAGATTGACAAAAATGTTTTCTAGGAGCCGAGGGCTTACGTCTAAATAGTTAGCCGTTTTTAATGATTATTTTTGTTATGCTTCTATAATAAATAAGTACTATAATTGACCGTCCTGGGTATAACGATAAACTACATCCTCGTCCTGGGTAATCCTACGGCAAGGCCTTTGATCAGAAGGTTTTGAGAGCGTGGAACCACCTCTTAATTGCTGATGTTCCCATGTCCTCTCTGATCCGGGGTGTAGTACCTGTTAGGGCCCAAACTTGGGTCAAAATGTGTAAAAATACGTTTAATACCAGCAATAATGTTTTGTAAAAAAATTATTACTTGCAATGCATTTTTGAAGAAAAAAATAATTCCCAGCTATATATTACCAGAAATATATTTTTGAAAAAAAAATATTACCAGCAATACACTTTTGAAACAAAAAAAAATATTACCAGTAATACATTTGTGAAAAAATATTATCAACAATAAAAATCTTTTTCGCATTAAATAACCCATTAAGGTTGATATGCCGTAAAACAAAACAAACAAACCATTTATTTTCAAAAACAAAATGTAGTAGAAAATATAAATCAGACCAAACCAAACCAAGCTATTGTAGATGATATAAAAGTTGATGAAAATAGATATAATCTTAATTTCCAAATACAATCAGTACATTGTGACCGTATTCATAATTAATGTTATTATCGGTTGATTTCTTGTTTTTTATAATAAGGGCTGCCATTATTTTAAACACGTTTTGCTCTGCAAAATACTGATGCCATTAGTTTTCTCGGATGCAACACTGAGCATTAAGACTGGTATAATGTCTACAGTCATAAATAAATGTTCTGATGTAGTTATGATTTTGTCGACTTGGTGTTATTTCTGATAAAAAATTAAAAAAATGAAAAGTTAGATATCTTTATCTTTTTTATTTTAGATAATTAATCTGATATTTTTAGTTTTAGGAGTGGTACATTTTTTTATAATGTTTCTTAAAATGTTAAATATTTCATCCTGTTTGTAATTTTCGCGTAGCTGGTTATGATAAACTATATCGCTATTACTGTTATTGTCTCAGTGAAGTTGATTAATGGTCTTTCAACAATGTATTTGTTATTATTATTTAGTTTTGTTATTATAAGTAATTTATATCTAAGTAGAGATTCGATATTCTAATTAAGGCGGTAGTAGATTTTGCACGTGTTTTATTTTGTATAGTGAAGTAGTGAATATTGGATTCCACAATCTTCAGTTCTTGCTAAGTTTGAGTAAATTTTAAAGTAGAATTTGCTTAAATATAATTTTAAGTTCTATATCTTTTTCCTGTTAGCTGAAATGAAAATATCCATTACATATCTAACGACTAAATGCCATCTACAAAAGCACTTACTTATCATCTTATTATAGCAGTTTCACAAAACGCTAACACTTGAAAATGATAAACACATTAGCCGAGGGTGCTCGGAATCAGCAAAGTTTTGGACAGTTTTTACATTTATTACGTCCCGAAAATAAGGCACTTGTAAGGATACAAGAAAAATATAAAAAAACTAAATTACTTTGTTAATCTTGTTCAATGAAACATTCCTTAACGAACGATTGCTGTTCAAATATCCACACATACATACACACAGACACAGAGAGAGAGACACGCACACACACGTTTTCGTTTGCCGAATGAGCACTATAGAGTTAGGGAATTTTAAACAATTACTGCTCCTGCTTAACGCACAGTTCTCCGTCAGAATTGAGGGTTCTGGCTGCTGTTCTAACGTTTAAATACATCATGTATATAATACGTTAAAAGATTTCCTTCTTCTTCCGAGCGCAAATAGCTTAGGGATAGAGTCTCTGACTGATGCCAAATTGGTTGAGTTTCGATCCTGGCTTAAAGCAATAGGATGTCAAGACACACTGATGAGCTATAATACAGCGAAACTTTGTCTGTGGATGACGATATTAGCAGCTCCCGGAAAAAAATTAATTCAGCCGAACCCTGTGATGCTCATAATGCAAGACTATCCAAACTGGATTGAGTTCTATAGGATACTGGCGTGTTTTTGATTATATATATATATATATATATATTCCCAAGGGGATAGGCTCCAGATAGAATTCAATGTCCAGGACAGAGTAAGAATATAATATAAAAGGCTCAAACACTAATATTCCATGGTTATAACTTGTTACATTGGAATCGTAATCACGATCCAAAACATCAGACCTACAAATTCAAATATATATATATATATATATATATATATATATATATATATATATATATATAGAAGTCAAACACTTAGGGCCACAGAGTGTTTCATGAACAGCAATCGTGGCCTGACGATTGCTGTTTTTAACATGAAACAGACTGTCGCCTCTAAGTGTTGACTCCTATGTTCACTTTTTATATTTACACATGTTCTATCTTTGATATTGAGCACTTTATCCCATAAATATAGCACATCTTCAGACTCTATTTCTTCATATATATATATATATATATATATATATATATATATATATGAATTAAATAAATAAATATTAATACCATTAACTATACATGCTTGCGATGACGCGTATATATAAATTTGCAAATAAATATTTTATCTAATTTCTTGTGTTAACAAAACTTCTCAATGTCGTAATACAGAGCTATGAAGTATATATTAATAAACCTACATATTACCTTACGTCGAAAGTACGACTCGGTGTTTTACATTCAATATAATCTTTAGGTACTTATAATAGTGATGAACTATTCGTTATGATCGTTATTAATCTCAAAATTTCTGGGTCACGTGGAAGCCATGTTATATAGTATAATAATTCTACGTGTAATAATTATGGAATTGCTTTGAATGCTTTGAATATACGCTCCTTTAGCGCTAGAGGGCGTCGTCAGTGATGTTCTAGAAAAGGATCATTGGACAGTTTCGGGTCTTTCAAACATCATACTGACCTCACCAAATCGACCCTTTCAGAGCTGATCAGACTCTGAAACGCCCTCTAAGAATAATGCTTGTTTGTGCTGACTTTTATAAGAATACCCCGTAATCTCACATTTGATTGGAGATTGACCAACAACCAATCACAACGGTGCGAGATCTATTTAAGCCGTTTACGGGTAATTTTTTACTTTCCTTTTTTTTTTTTTTGGTGGACACCCCATCATCGGATGCTTAGAAGGTAATTATGATTTTCCGTTGTTTACCCACTTCCCCTCACGTTTCATTTCACCAGCAATACTTACTATATACAGAGATAAGAAAATACAACCATTGAAATTAATAAATAGAATACAGCGATTTTTTAAAATTCGTCAAAAGTAAAAGAATGGCAATCTTATATAAGTCTAAAAAAGAAAAATTGTAATAACTAATTATAAAAAAATATAAATAATGATATTAAATATTTGTAGATGTAAAGATAATAAAAATAAAAAGATATATAATAAATATATATATATAAAATAGAAGAATAATTAATAACTAAAATATATAATTGTAGAAATGAAAATAAATATAAAATTTACGAGAATAAAGTTATAAATAAAGAAATAGGAGAAGTAATATTAGACATAACGATATATTTATGGAGAAGAAATAAAAATAAAGATAATTACTGAGGTGTTAAAAACAATGACAAACACAAAGACGGGATAAAGGAATAGGCTTACTCTATGAATTGTTACATTTATTAGGTTAACCAGAATCAAAATATTTAAGTTTTTCTATGAATGCATGTGGTTGTAGCAGTTGCTATGTTTTTTCCACGGCAATAATTTATTTGCCTGCGATTGGCTAATAAATCACTACTACCTTTATATAGGACAATTTAGCCATCGCAGTCGTTTCTTTGGATCCTTCGGTTTTGAGCTTGCTTGCTTGCTTGCTTGGTCTGTTAGTACGAGTGTAGTGATTGGTTTATTTTTGAACCAATCACATATTTTAATGCAAGATTAAGTTTTCCTGCGTTGCCGTGGGAGCCTACCCTTTATCCTTAAAAGAGGCGACTTTTCGCAAGTCGTCTGTAAGATCCTGTAAGATTCCAGCCGTCAGCACAAATCTACGATCTTACTCATTACATTTCATACGCACAAAGACACAGAATTTCGTAATGTAAACTTACATTTCTCTCTGTGACTTTACAAGGTTCAGTCAACCAGAACTCCGTTGATTCAAACTATTCTACAACACAACACATTTTTAATTAATTGTATTCTTGTGTTATTTATTCTTAACATGCATACTTGCTCTAATATTTATTTCTGAACATTTTTCTCTCAAGAGAACTTTCTTTGTACAATCAATTACAAATCAATCTACAGTTAAAGGGGAACAACTTCTTTCCCTTAATCTATACATTGAACACAATTTTATTGCATGTTTGTTCTTGTATGTTAGTTCAATATATATTTGTTAATTAACAATTTGGTGTTATTGTTGTTTACTTGAATCTTGTACGTTGGAAATATCGTTAATATAAATAGTATTGGTCTATCTACAATCCCACCTTTACAATTAGTGACGTGGTGGCATTTACATGGTCATAAGTTCACTTCGTTTGTTCACTAAGTTGGGATTGTCAATATGCTTAAGGATAAGTTTTTCCGAGAGACACAGGTTACATTTACCTCCCTTACAACTAAAACGTTTGGCTTTAGCTACGTAGTTTTTATTTTTATTGTTTCTTTAGTGCGTGCCTTTCTAAAATAGTGTACGGTCCGAACGAAAATGTATATTTATTATTAGTGTATATATATATATTATATATATATATATATACAATGGGGGAAAATAAATATTCGTACACATGAAAAATTGTATTTTTATAAATGTAAAAGCCTTAACTAAAACAAATTTTGATACATTTTATGTATCCGCGTAGGTGGAACCAAGGTAAGTTAGTCTGGCTCTTTAGGTTTATTTACTTAGATAGATAGATAGATAGATAGATAGATAGATAGATAGATAGATTAATTTAGATATTTACATATATACATACACACATATATATGTATCTATGTATCTATCTCTCTCTCATATATATATATATATATATATATATATATATATATATACAAATTTTGATACATTTTATGTGTAAAGATACGTTTTATTAAAAATAGTAATAAACTTAATTAATTCTTATTCCAACAGAAATTAATGCATTTTTTTCATTTTAACTGATGAAAAAAGTATTCATACAAAACAAAAAAAAACGTATTAACTTAATTTAATACATTGTGGAATATCTTTTATTGAGTTCAACAGCTACCAGTCTATTCCTGTACGTCTCAACTAATGATTTGCACACATTGAGTGGTATTTTGTCCCATTCTTCTTGGCATATTGTTTTCAGATTCTTGATATTTCTTGGTGCTCTTTTCCCAATGTGAACTTTCAAATATCGCCATAAATTCTCGATTGGGTTCAAGTCTGGGGACTGACTTGGCCATTGCAAGACATCAACATTACTTTCAGCTAACCATTTCCTTTTAGATCTAGCGGTATGCTTAGGATCGTTATCCAGTTGGAAAACCCAATCAGAAGGTAGCCGAAGTTTTTCAACAGAACGCATTAAATTGTCTTGCAGGATTTTCTGGTATCTTTCGGCATTCATCTTGCCATCTATTATTGATATTCTGCCAACACCTTTTGCAGAAAAATAGCCCCAGATCATGATACTGCCACCACCAAACTTTACAGTTGGCAACGTGTTCTTTGGTAAGTAGGCTTCACCGTCCTTCCTCCACACATGATTTCGATAATTATGACCAGCCAACTCTATTTTAGTTTCATCTGTCCATAGTACTTTTTTTCCCAAAACATATTCTTTATCCTTATATGCTCTCTAACGAATTTTAGCCTAGCATCTCTGTGTCGTTTCAAGAGGAGTGGAGTCTTCCTTGGGATGCGTGATTTCAGATTGTTTTTGTGTAGTTCATTATTTATTGTACGCTTGGTTACTTTAATCCCTAATGCACGCAGATGTTCCTGCAGCTCTTCTCGGGTAACCTGTGGATTTTGTTGGGTCTGGCGTTCTAATATCCTTGCTGATCTTAGAGAAATCTTCCTCGGAGCACCTGTTCGTCTTTGGTTTTCGACGCTCTTACGAGTTTTAAACCTTGCAATGAACGAAGCAATTGTAGTAAAAGGAATGTTCAGGTTGTTAGAAATCGTTCTGTAACTGTTCCCATCTTTCCAAAGAGACAGAATGTGCTGTTTTTGTGAAATAGTCAATTCTTTACCTTTAGGCATTATTAGAACCTTTTCGTAAGACTAGAAATTGCAGAATGCTCTGATAATGGCTAATAGCGTTAACTATAATTACTGATAACATTACTGGAACATTGTAGAATATCTTTTTTCATAATTAATTGATTATTTTATTCTAATAATTGATTTTGTACGAATACTTTTTTTTTCACCAGTTAGAATTTAAAAATGCATTAATTTCTGTTAGAATAAGAATTAATTAAGTTTATTATTATTTTTAATAGTATGTGTCTTTATACATAAAATGTGCCGCGATTTGTTTTATTTAAGGCTTTTACATTTATAAAAATACAATTTTTCAAGTGTACGAATATTTTTTCTCCCCACTATATATATATATATATATATATATATATATATATATATATATATATATATATATATATACATATACATATATATATATATATATATATATATATATATATATATATGTATGTATGTATATATATACAAATGAAAAAGAACGAAAAAGTAAAATTACATCGTTCAAAACATTAATTTTATTCATTTTTTCTTTTTTAATCTTCTCAGAGGTCAACTAAAATTTAGCGTTAATTTTTTAGCGCCTTTTTCAGTTGAAAAAAAACATTAAGGTGGAAATTATTGCAAAAATCAACTAATTGTCGGAATTTAATGAAACTTTCAGAACTTATTCAAAATTGAATGGATTTATTTTAGAAATGTTTGCTTTTTAGAAAGTCATGTTAAAAATATTTTTTTACATATTTTACCCTACCTTACTTAATTTCATGAAAACTTTAAAACTAGTAACTGTGTAACTTTGTAATTTTTTAATTAAATGAAGAAGACTTTGAAGAATATAAATCATCAATTTTTTTTTTTTTTTTATTTTGTTTTTTTTGGTAAAACTTTAGCTCTGAATTGTAAAAGGCAAAACTCACTAAAACTAAGACATTACTTAATTAAAAAAGCTTTTAATGGCTTTTATGAATAATATATATTAAAGACGTTTTTGTCTGAAGTCAAATTTTTTCAGTTGAAAAATGAATTTTTACAAGAATAGTTTTCTTTTTTTCCAATTCTAAATAAAAAAATGATAAATTGATAAATGTTTTAAAATTAAATTTGAAGTTGTGTATCTTTGCAAATGCTCTTAAAGGAGCTATTTTTACAGAATATAAATTCGAAAGCTTATTAAAATCTACTGCATGCATCTATCTTTAAAATAATTTTTCATTCAACCAAAATTGTATTAAAAATCGTTTCCGACAAAACTATGGATGCACATTGCTGAAAAAATAGAAATAATAAAATCTAATTTCATAAATGAATTACCTGTTTCATTAATGAAATGTAATCGCATTTTATTTAATTTTTATATTGTGTCAGTTAGGAAAAAAGTTCATTACTGGGCCAATATAAAACAATTAAAAAAAACATAAAATTTTATAATAGGTGAAAGGAAGTGGATTACTCTCTTTTGTCTATTATAAAATTTGAATTGTAAATGTATTTTTTCGTATTCTAAATATTATTTATATTCTAGAAATTTGAATTCTAATTGTATTTTTTTTAGTTTAAATGTTATTTTTATTGCAGAATTCTCCCTCAAACGTAAGGTAAAAAAATAAAACTGAAAGTGCATGTATTTTTTTATTTAACTCTACTAACCTGCTTCACTTTTAGGACAAATTTTGTAACTTCTGTCCTACCATCTGATAAATTCCCCTGACGTACGTTGTCAGTTAACACTTTCAAAAAGCAAGTATCACGGTTGGACATTTCTGTCTTAAAATTTTTTTCTACTAAAAGTAATGTTTCTTTCAAATTACATTAAATATACCTTAATTATTTTAATTTTCCTAAAATAACTTTTGAAAAAAGTATAATTGAATTTTACAAGATTTTTAAACGGAAAATCTAATTTTTGTTTACAAAACTGACAATTATGGGTTCCATAATTGATTTTATGTCAATTTTGATGACTCAAATAAACAAGATATTTAGCTAAAATTCCGGCATGCTAGAAAGGATTAAAATTTTCTTAAAAATACTCAAAAAATACTTTCATCATTCCTCTTAAAAATGATATAAACGTTAGGACAATACAATTTTCTTAATTAAATTTGGGGCTTTTTTTTCACCAGGATATGCTTTTTTTAGCGAATCTTTGACATACCTATGTTTAATAAACAATATCTCATGAGGTAGTTAACAATGATGGTAATAAACGATTTTATTTATAAAGGTTACTAAAATATATATTGGAAGAACAATGAATAATTTAAAAAAAAACTTTCTATAATTATCTTTCATCCTTTACTAATGCTGATAAACAAAATATGTCTTCACTTTCTAAATATTTTTTGGAAATTGAAAGAGTAAAACAAAACACTTAAAGTTAAATGGAAAATTCTCAAACAAGCTAGAATCTCAAGATCAGCGAACTAACCGTGCTTCTTCTGTCTACGGGAGAAAATGAAAATAATTAAATTCTTGAATAGTGACATATTATTAAATTAAAGATATGAAACTGCGGCAAATTGTAAACATATTAAAGAATTAACCTTACGTCATAACTCAATAATCATTCCTCTTATGCTATAGTATCTTTATATATGCATTTTAATGTTATCATTAGTGATTTATTCTAGCTTTAAGTATAATATTGGTTAGTATTTGTAAATTACTGGTAGTATGCTGAGCCATGTATTGGATTATTTTTATTACTTTTCTCTTGTTGTATTAATAATAGTTTCTAATTTAAAATGAATATAAAGTTTAAAAACTATTTTGTATTCTAATTTATAATGTAAGGTTGGTTTTGTTATTTATTTATTGCATTGTTTCTTAAAGTTTCCTTTATTTACGTTCTATAAATAATTTTGTTTGAATTAGTAATTTCATATAAAAATCCATAAAATTTGAAATGTGACATAGTTAACCAATGTATCTATTGCCGTTTCATTTCCGTTCAAATTTGAATTTTGTTATTCTATATAATTTCATTGGCTTAATTCGTATCAACATCTTCTCATGCTATTTTCTTAACTTTCCTCTTCCTTTCTATCTGTGTAATTTTGAATTGAATATACTCTTCTCTTTCTTTTGACTTTCTTATTTGTCTATTCTCTTGGAAGTAGCGTTTATTTCTTATGTTTTCTTTTGACTTTTTTTTCTTTCCTCCTCCCTTTTCTTTTGTTAATTTCTTATTTTCCTTTCCTTTTTTTCTTCATAAAAATCCTTTTTACCTTGCACGGAAATTTTTCCAAAACCGGAAAATGAAGTGATGTTTCATAAATTGCAATTTTAAATAAAATCGTGTACACCGTTATTGTTAACTACCTGATGAGATGTTGTTTATTAAAAGTCAAAACAAAATGTACTATTTTGAACTTATATGATCTAATGTAATGTAACAGCGTATAATATATATATATATATATATATATATATATATATATATATATATATATATATATATAAATATATATATATATTTGAAAGAAAAACAGACTACTTTAAGGTACCATTATAATAAGTTATTTCACCAGAGACCTTTTAAAAGGACGCCGGATCATCAGATAGCACTTCCAACAACGAAATGAAACGTTGGAAGTGCTATCTGATGATCCGGCGTCCTTTTTTAAAGGACTCTGGTGAAATAAATTATTATAATTGTACCTTAAATTGGTCTGTTTTTCTTTTTAAATATTAGCTCTGGATTTACATTGCGCTCTCAGGATTTCATCCTCCTTGGGATTACCCCATACGTATTACCAAGTTCTTCATAACCAATTATATATATATATATATATATATATATATATATATATATATATATATATATATAAAATATATATATAGGTACCATACCTAATATAGCTTTGGCATACTTGTATTCCATTATTTTGGTACATTATTATATATATATATATATATATATATATATATATATATATATATATATATATATGTATATATATATATATAGGTCTGTTTTTCTTTTAAATATTAGCTCTGGATTTACATTGAGCTCTCAGGTTTCATTCTTCTTGGTATTACCCATACGGATTACCAAGTTCTTCATATCTATAATATATATATATATATATATATATATATATATATATATAAAATATATATATAGGTAGTGCCACCTAATATAGCTTTTGCATA
>CAHIKZ030000635.1:305000-362500 GCA_903632075.3 Acanthosepion pharaonis
TTAGGTTAGTGGGCCAGACGCCGCGCTGTTTTTGTTTGTTTTTGTTTTTGATAAAGCTGGAACTACCATTTTGATTATCCAGTGCTGTTGAACAGATAACAGAACATGGCTTTTGAACGTCGAAGGCTCAACGAAATAGCTGCTGCCGTCTCGCGCATATAAATTCAAAATCTACCGTCCAGCTGCTAATACTTTTCACAATGACATATTTCAAGAAATACATAAAAAAAACAAAAAACTTACTAAAAGGAAAAAAAAAAGGAAAAAAACGTCTGAATCATAAAAAAAAATTCTCCAGTCGTCCATCTTTCCATAGTATAATGGTTAAGAAACAAATTTGTTACTTCATTACCATTGAAGTTTGTTCAGTTCTTACTGGGAAACCCAGACGTTCATAGTCTGGTTTTAATGAATAACAAAAAATGCTTGTTAAACATAACAGAAAAAAAATATTAAAAATAATCGATATTGGATTCAAACACGAGATGCGGCTTTTATAAATAATATATCATAGAACGTTGCTCAACTTTCAGATTTGAGTGGCTGTGCGATCGATAAACACCGTGCTTAATGGTGGTTCGAACCCACCAGGAAGCCACTTTTTTTTTGTTATCTTTTTTTTTTATTTATTAAAAATTTCGGATGCACGAGCCGGTAGACGTAAATTTACACTGTTTAAAAAGCAGAGATGTCTACTCAAATACGTCTATCTACTAATTATAACGTTTTAAAAAAGTAAACAGGTAATTTCGGTTATTATGAATCAAATATTAAATTTTAATCAAATAACAAAACATTCTATTCAATGAAGATTTACTTTTATCATTGTATTAGATGATATTTAAGTAGGACAGAACGAATTAATCTATAGAATTATTAAAACAAAGTATCTTCTTCAGTGTGTCGTGTCCCTTCAAGACATCGGCGATCAAGGCTCTCCACAATGTCCTGTCATTTGTAGATTTTAACAATTTTTTTGTTGTCTCTCATAAATCTTGTTCCGCGATTCACTTATTCAAACTAGCTTGGTAGGCTTTACGCTGTTTTTCTCTGTCACTCTTGCCTTCAGTATATCTTGTCAGTATCAAGTTTAGCAAGCCTTCTTTCCTCGTTATGTTCCCTAGAAACTCCAACTGTCTCTTTCTGATGTTAATTATGAGGGCTATTTGTTTCCATTTTCTCTAAAGATTTGTTATTGCTCACATGTTCGATTGATGTTATTCCCAGCATCCTTCTGTAGAACCACATTTCTGTTACCTCAAACCTCTTTTTCATCTGTGAAGTAATTGTCCAGTTATATAGAAGGACCGATATTAAATAAGAATCCAGTGCTCTTTTCTTTGCTGCTAATGAAATTTTCATTTTTCTTAATGCTTTGCTTAAGTTTTGAAAGGCAGCTTTCGCTATCCCAATGTGCTTTCGGATATTAGAGTCGCACTATCCGTCTTTCGGATATCAACGCCGTATTTTCCCAGATAATTAAATGCTTGTACTTGATTTTGCTATGCCCAACTTATAATTTGGATGTTGGGATGTTCCTATCTGAGAGAATTAGAAGTTCTAACAGGATTCATTATTGTCGCCCACAATCGTAACAGTATTTACTGGCGCCGGTAACCGGCGTTTAGACTTGGCTATTTATTAGTTACCACCACGATCAACGCGATGGACGACACTTCGCTGATATCTCACCCGAGTAAGACCCCACCCCCATAGAGGAGAACATGACTAAAGACTGTGTGTAAGCTATCACGTGCAGCTGCGAAAAGAAATATTAAAGGGAGACAGGCAGCCCCCTTAAGGTAAGGCTTTAAGAACACCAGAAAGCTGCAACACGAGGGGAAGTGGAAAAATCGGGCGTGGCTGACCACATATGGAGAGAAAATAGAGATCACCGCCCTCTGTGGATCAGGTTGAGATCATAGACAAAGAACACCATTGCAAAATTCGTAAACTTAAGGAATCAGCATATATGCTAGGCCACAAAAATCTCCTGAGCCGATCAAGCATAAAAATGAATACAACATGAGAACCAGCAATAGGGAGTGACAGAGAAAAGCGGTAATAAAAACAAAAATTGCAATATGAGCTCTGGTAAAAACATAAATGATATCAGCAAAAATTGCAATATCAGCACAGGTAAAAAATGGTTGGTGAAGACATTAGGTTTATAATACCCAAAAATTCATACACATGGCACAGTGGATAAAGACGTTGGTTAGATCCAGTGACAGGACCCAAAAGAGTGTGAGTTCAATACCCGGTTAAGTTAATGGAGAACTAGGAGAGGGGAATTAACAGGATAACTGACATTCATTAAACATGGCACGTGGAACTAGAACAGTCTACCACAGTGAGCGAAATAAAGGGTTCAGTTCGACATTCCAACTACCTGAATGAAGGCCGGAGCGTACAACGACCGAAACGTTGTAATAAATATGGCGACAAAGATGAGGACCATAGTCCGAATAATGTAAATAGTGTACATAATATCTCAGAAATATAGACAGATAATCAATGCTCCTGTTTTAAAATAGTTGCCAAAAATCAAAGAATTATCCGATTGAAACAGAATTTTCTATTTTTGAATAGGTTATTTTATTAGAAATCTTTGTAGAAATGTTTTTGTATTGCCTGTTTCACCCACACGTAAATCATCCATCCTTTTGATATCTTGTGTGTACGTGTTAATTTTGGGGGTGTCCATCGTTTTTTTTTTTTTTTACAGTGAAGAATCCCGGAAGTTTAAATATTCATGCAATATTAAGTGTGAGAACACGGAAAATTAACTCCAAAAATTCAATAAAACTCAAAAAATATTTTTTCTGAGCGTTGCTGCTTGCAGAATTTCATAAAATAATTTTTTTTCAGATAAGACACTTAATATTTATTTATTAAAACATTACTTTTTGAAAATCATCTTGTTGCTGTTCCTGTTATTTTTATTAAATAAAGGCATGATTAAACAATAGGAAAAATGTTATGTTTAATGCTATTTTCAAGCGTGAATCTTTTTTAAAAGAATCTTTTGTTTTTCTTTTAGCAACAGTTACATTATTTTTGGTATGGCTGTTCCAAAAGGAAATAATTCAGAATTACCGTATTTGATTACTTTTCCTAATGGAAGGGTAATGATATGATAATTCAATAACTCTTAAATTCAGAATAATTCAAAAGAACTCATTGGGTGTATGTAATTTGATATTTTATGACATCAAACAGGTACGAAAATAATAAAAAAGCAAAAGCAATATGTTAAAATCAAAAGTATCATTTAGCTAAAATAATATACTTTTGATGTAGTATAAAGAAAATAAAATTATTCATTCTGCTAAATTTCATATAATCGTATGGAATATGAAATATACTTAAAATATTGCTTATATAAGGTTAAAGATAATTTTTTACCGAAAATACCAATGTCTTGATTATTTTAATGCTGGTGTTCCGTATTTCTTTATGTCTTTTAATTTTTCCTGCGCTTTTTAAGTCAAGGGGTGCAATTATAGATTTTTATTTTTAACTCTTTGACTCCACATGTTACCAGTCGTAAATAAACGTTATTTAAATTAAGTTTTAAGCAAAAAGCAAACATTATATTTTACAAAATCCAGTTAATTAATGCTTACATTTACTAAATGATTTCGAAACATATCTTTAAGATTAATATTGCATTTGTAAGAGATTCGTTGTATACATTTATTTGTCTATAATAGCGGTTCGATGAGTGACGAGAAAACCTGACAATCTTTTTAAAAGCTTTATATGGAAATCAATTTTTCTTTTAATTCGGGTTAGCTTTAGGCTATTATCTCTCAATTAAAATTAGGTACCTCCAATTTTTCGCAGGAAAACAGCATAGCGTAATGAAAAAGGCCATAAACTTAACGAAAATAAAGTTTTATCGTCAAAACGTTTATGTTATCATTAAGAGGAAAGACCAAAGTATTTTTTAATTATTTTGGGAAATTTTTTAATCCTTTCTAACACGTTCGAAATTTTGGTTAAAGTCTTCTTTTGTTTATGTCATCGCGGGGGCATGAAAATAACATTGATTTTTTATTTTGCGCTTTTTTTCCGTTGAAAACACATTGATTTTGAAATTCTTGTAAAAATAAAGTAATTGTCCGATTTTAATGAAATTTTCAGGGCTTATTTACAAAATAAATAAACATAACAGTAAAACTAAAAAAAAAGCGTTCACTCAGATTTCTAATAATTTTCATTTATGGTCATCCGTAGTAGCTGTCATCGCTTCGTCAATCAACACTCCATCAAATGTTTGATCAAATGAACAGTACCAATCGTTAATAATTGGTTGTATATTACTTTTTATGCTATAAGTAAGTAATATTTCTTTCAAATCAAATTAATTTAACTTTAAATTTTCTAATTTTACTAAAATAACGTGTCAGAAATTTTTTTAAATATTTTTAAAATCGATAAATTTTTGTTTGTTTACAATTTTCTTAAAATTAAGAAAATGGCCGTTTTTAAGAAAATTTAAGAAATCAAAATTAAATTTGATATTCCAATGTATATAGTTTTTATCTGAAATACACAAATACACTAGAATTGATTACTTAATGGAAATAATAAATTTAATTATTAAACTTTCAATTAAAGCTAAAATGAAATCTTCAAGAATGTTTTTTTTCATTTTAAAAAATTCATTTTAAACTTAGGTATCGAAAATTTATGCTAAAAAAGTGGAGGACCCTAATTAAAATTGAAATTTAAGTTCACAGAAGGATTTGCATTATTTACAATACGTTTTTTATTTATTGATTTATTTTATTATTTTTTTCTTTTTTTAGAAGTCAGTGGCGTTATCTAAAATTTATCATTTTGACGTCTAAGGTAGGCAGGCAAATTCTGTCCACTTACAGAACTGATAGAACACAATCAGCCGATCTCCAATTTTTCCTCCTCATTTGGCTTTGTGTCAGATACATGCTCTGTTAAACTGTTAGCTTAAATGAAGATCAGATTCAACATAAAAAAACAGGCATGGCTAATGATCGACACCTAAAATTCAATTAGATTCCATGTTCAAATGAGGGTAACAACTTCCCGACAACTAAGAATCCATTCTTCGAATAGGACTTCTTCATGATGAGATCTTAGACAGCTGGGTTATATGAGATGACCTATCATAAATTGCAATCTTGAGTCTTATTAGGTAACTATACAAGATTTCACTCCACTAAAAACTATCCTTGTGTCATATTTTGACACTGTGCGATGGCGAATAAATACATAAAGATTGAACATAAATGCTTACACGACCTTTAACCTAGATCATTTTACCTGAAAATAAGTTGAAAAAAATAGCACGAAATTGCATCTAATTGAAGGAATAGTTGCCTTAAATTTAATATAAAAACAACACGTGATTAATCATCTGCTGATAACTGCGATAGATAGAGTTCGCTCCAGACTGGGTGCTTATCACATGCTTATGATAGATAGATAGATAGATAGATAGATAGATAGATAGATAGATAGATAGATAGATAGATCTATGAATTGACTGTGATAGATAGATATTCTTTTCGCTTATCTTTTTTGTTTACGCTAATTGCTTTTTTTACACTGTTGACCAGAGAAAAGAAAACGTTTTTCGCCAAGAGTCAAAATTGAACAAGAAAGATAACTCTTAAAGTTAAGTTATCTCCCTTTGACAAATGTGAGTTTTAAAATTCGACGTCTTGTTGCGAGAAAATACATTGTCTCCTCGTCTAAGAATTGTACAAGTCTGGCTTTGTACCGGCTATAATTATGCTCCTTATCCTTATTGTGTTGTAGCAGTTAACGTGTTAGTATATTAGTATATTACTACTGTTTCCTAATGTGTTGTCAGCTCACCATTATGATGTTGCGCTAAGTTAAGATTACGTAATTAATTAGATTAACATAATTTGGCACATGGCTACGAATGTTATAAGCACCAAGTGTGGAGCGAACTCTATATGGTTGCAACATTTTACGAGAAAAAGTTATTAACCATTACTTCACGGTAAGACATCTAAACAAAATCTCAACAACAGTCTAGTAATGTTGTCGCATCCACCAATATGATTATTGGTGAATTAGCTCCCTTGCTTTAAAAAATAATTAAAACGTATACCTTTCATGATGATATACTCTTGGATTACCTCCTCTTAATTTTCGAAACCGTTACTAGGGGACATCTTTTCTCGCTTTCTTTTACTCATTCTTTCCGCATAGACGTCAACATGTAAATTTCTCGCGGAAGAACATGTTCCATTTTTGGGAAACGCATGAAAAATATATACACATACACGTACGTACGCACATTCACTCACTTCACCTAATTTAAACCAAAAAGTTTCTACATTCATTATTGTCTTTGTCACTTGTAACTTTTTTGTTGTTAATACATTATCATTTGTTTGTATATATATATATATATATATATATATATATATATATATATATCGGTTCATGTTTCTTTACGTGGCATCACCTCGAGTTTGCCACGTTTTTTTGTGGGCATTTTCAGTAGACAAACGTGTTTATCTCTCAACGCGTACACTGGCCCGCAACAATGTCATTTGTCAGGCCACCGGTGAGGTTCGAACTTATTAGAGTACTCATGGTATGAAAGTTTAGATTGCTAACCATTACTCCCTGGCGATGAAATTTGTAATTACTTACCGTTTACCTAAGCTTAGCATGAGGTCCCATTAGTGCATATCTAATGAGGATTGAAATTACTACACTATCATGTCTGAGGCAGTTGTTAACACGTTTAAACTGAGCTGATCGCCTTAAGTGGATAGAAGCGAATCGCTTTTGCCTGCTTGACGCACGTCCGCTAAGTTTGAGACGTAGGCCTCGTTGAGTCGAAATGTTTGTAATTGGAACGCAAAACAACAAATTACAATGACATTTTACAAATAACACTGCCAACATGAATTGTTTGCATTTTAGAATTTGATAAAGGGTTAAGAAGTGTTAAGGTTTGGGCACGTGGCTCCCTGGTTAGAGCTTTTGCTTTCTGACTATAAGGATCGGGTTCACCATGGACGATTTCTCAGGGTGGTGACTCCTTGATTTCATCGGCCCGGACAGGCGATCCCAGCGTGCGGTACCTTTAGAAAGTTTGCGGAAGCCACACAACGGATTGACACAAGTCTGGTGAGTAAAATTCGGTAGACAGGAACGCTTGGAAAACGTCGGTACTTGTGCTAGCACAAAGTCACAAGCCATCGTGACCGAGGGTGGTTTCGTTTTGCTGGCTTTGTTAACAAATTGATCACACCAGATTCTCTCTCTCTCTCTCTCTCTCTCTCTCTCTCTCTCTCTCTCTCTCTCTCTCTCTAACTGTAACTAAGTATAATTGCTATGTGAACCAGAGGTGAGCTCTGTTGGATGAGAAGGCAGCTGTAATAGGGCTTGGCTGTCAGTTCTGATAAACAGGTGCGCTTGAAAAACGAGTAGTCCCACCATTATTAGTGTTAAGGTTCTCAGTTATTAATGTTAATGTATCTTTTATGAAGAAAATATATTTTTATATTATTTCTAAGTCTAAGAAGAATCGTTCATGGAAATGTTACGATGTGATTATTATTCATTCTTCGAGTAACATTAGCGCTTCGATGATATTGATTTGCATATACGACATAGGAAAATATATATGTACAAGAGTAACGAGTCATCAAGGCAAAAGACTGGATCAATCTGGTGTGGTAGGACTGAGATTTTTTTTTCCCCGAGTCACCCCTCTAGGCCTGAGTGGTACTTCCCTCAAAATGGATTATGTCTTCTTGATAAAGTGGCCGCTTGAGGAAATCATGGCAGATTAGTACAAGTGTGACTACTGGCGCTTTTGGATACCAGTAGTTGTGCTGACTAATTTGTATGCTTTGGATACGTGGAATGACTATTATACAAACTGAACAGCAGTCGTTATTTAGGTCTGACTGATGGTGTTAGCGTAGGAGGAGGAAATGTTGTGTGAGAACCTTTGTCGGTTTGAAAACTTTGTTGGTGTGGACTTTTGCAACAAAAAAAAAATACGACACACTCGGTTTGATGCAGGGACGACAAGAAAAAAATCATAGAAAAAGCAGCCTGGGCTGCAAATGCATCAGAACGAGTCACCAATTTCCTCTTTTAATGCGATTGGGTGCTAATCCAAGGTTGGAATTTTCAGAAACTAAGCTCGCTTCTTCTGCACTATGTGTTACACAACAACGAAAAAAAACTTCTTTTTTTTTTAAATTTATTTGAACAAATTTGGCTCGATGTTTAAAATCAGGAGAAAATGGAATTAAGACACACTTTCCTCACAGAATACGAATTTATGGTCGTTCTGGGTAAGACGATAAACTACATCCAACAGCAAGGCCTCTGTTCAAGAGGTTTTGAGAAACGGGTAACTACATCTTAAATGCTGGTGTTCCCAGGTCCCAATTGACTCGGGGTGGTAACACCTGTTATGGTCCCAACTATGGGCAAATATTTAACTCCCAAACTGGGGTCAAATTACTAAGAAAGTGTAAAAATAGATTTTAATAATAGATATGCATTTTTTGAGGAAACATTATTGCCAGCAATACATTTTTAAAGAAAACAAATATTACCAGCTTTGGGAAAAAATATTACCAGCAATACATTTTTGAAGAAAAAATATTACCAGCAATGTATTTTTACAAATAATTATTGCCAGCAATACATTATTACCAGTAATGCATTTGTGAAGAAAAAATATTACCAGCAATAAAAATCTTGTTGGAATTAAATAACGCATTGAAGTTGATATGCCGCAAAACAAAACAAACCAAACCAAACGAATGTATGGTTTTACTATAGAAATATATTGCAAATAATTATACTAATGATAAATGATTTTACTACAGAAATGCATTGTAAGTTGTTTTACTACGGACAATATGAAAAACAAATCGTTATTACGGACAATGTGGGAACAAATAATTATTGACAAAATATGGCTGTTATAATAAATGATGAAATCTACATTTATATGCAATATTCCTTCAAAACCTGGACGATCATGGGTCTCCACAACTTCCTGAATTTTCTATGGCTGTAATAGCACTCATCCTTTTACGACCATATTACACTGAAACACCGGCTCTTGTACGATCATTAAAGTTACGTTAAGTGGAGCCTGGTGACTACCTAAATGGGTGACCAATTGGAAATACCAGTTGCTAAGCTTGGATGTGCTGGTGGTGCAATGGAAAACGGCTCGAAAATGGAAATCTCAGAGCCGAGATCCAATTTCACTAGGGTTCATTATATTCACTTACACTCAAATATACTTGGGATAGGTATAAATCCACTTCTTTCTCCGTAGCTATGGGTTAATAAATATAGAACTTATATCTGTAAATCATTATTATCACCCAAAAATTCTTACAATTTAAAAAAAAATGTTTTTCTGGTGTTAAATAATCTATAAAAGGTTGATAATTCGTAAAAAACGAATCATTTAAATCAGTCAAATCATACCTCTTTTTCCTGGTTTTGTAATCGATTTGCACAAACTCGTTAAGTCGGTTACTCACTATTATCCATCAGTGTCTCTTGTTTTCAGTATGTCCTTTGAGTGTTAGATTCTCCAGGTCTGCTTTCCTTATTATGTATCCCAAAAATATCACCTTTCTTATTGTACATATAAGTTTCCTTGTAATTCCTATTTTTCCTTAAATCTTCCTGGTTATTCACATGTTCTGTCCAAGGTATTCTCAGCATTCGTCGCAGAACAAAATCTCTGCCTCCTCAAAAATTTTCTCAAATTAAGAAGAGACTTGAACCTTTGAAATTGATTAAATATCTACTTTGATGATTTTTTTTTATATAAAATAATTTACGAATGTAAGGTATGGGTCTGAGATATGCCATAATTCAATGTAAAATTTACAGGCAGAATGTATAAAGCTGTTCAAAAAGTAAAGTTTTGCTTCGATTGTCTTGTATTATAATGACAAATTGTTAATTATATTCTGCCAACTGCTAAGTAACATTTAACAGGATTTTTTGTTTACGGCCTATCAAACTTTTCTAGGATCTTTAAAGTTATTTTTATAAAAGATTTTTGCCGATAATAATGATTCACTGATACAAGTTCTATACGTTAAAATTTATGATTATTAATTATTTATTTTATCATTGAAATATGTTAAAGTTTCTTTTATTATTATTATCATCATCATTATTATTTATTTTATTATAGAAAGGCATTAAAACTTATGATTATCATTTATGTTACTATAGATATACAATGTAGTTTCTCAATATTATTATTTATTTTACTATAGAAATACATTAAAATAGGTACCTCCACGAAATCGCTAAAAAAAAGAGCATAGCTTGATGAAAAAGACACCAACCTTGCCGAAAATAAAATTTTATTGTCTAAATGCTTATTTTATTATTAAGAGGAAAGACCAAAGTTTATTTTTAATTATTTTAAAAAAATTTTCATTCTTTTTAGAACATTGTAAATTTTGATTAAAAAAAAAAACCTTGTTTCTATTTGTATCAGCGGAACTAGTAAATAACATAGACAATTTTTAGCACGTTTTTTTTTTTTTTTTGGTATGACACACATTAATTTGAAAAATCGTGCAAAAATAGAAATAATTGTCGGATGTTTATGAAACTTTCCGGAACTATTCACAGATGATTGAAATTATTATAAATATGTTTTGTTTTATTAAAGTCATGGTAGAAATATTTTTTAAAATATTTATTACCCCCCACCCATAACTAATTTTATGAAAACGCTAGAAATTTGATCGCTTCGGGTTTAGTGATTACAATAATTAAAAGCACAGGGCTTTGAGGAATGCAAATCATGTTTTTTTTTGTTTTTAATTGGATCCACAGTACCTGAAAATCAGCTCTGAATTGTAACAAACAAAACTCAATAAAACAAAGATATTATTTAATTTCAAATGCTTTTATTTGCATTTAGTTGTTTTTATGAATATGGACAATATTTTCTGAAAGCAAAAAAAATTTTTCGATGTAAAATGAATTTTTAATACAATTATTTGTTATTTCTTTAATTATAATAGATTTTACATTTAAGTTGTTAAAATATTATAAAATTAGTTAAAAGCCACATCAGTTTTCCTAAGTGTCCTTATGAGATAGATCTTTTTTAGCGCGTTGTAAATTGTATCATTTTGACTAATCAGAAGGTCCGCAGTAATTAAGAAATGTAATTTTGTGCTTATAACCGAGCTGTAATTATAAAGTACGAAAGACCAACCAGAATATAATTAAGTTGCGTTATTTGAGTTAAGCATTGTTCTCCGCTGTTAAGGCCTTTACTTTTGCGAAACACGTGTGGAGAAGTTAATTTGATTTTTCAATTTCAACTGAGAAGGTTACCTACAAGTATCAGTATCATCATATGAAATTTATATGATCTTATTTTTATATTAATCTCAGTTATGACATTTTCCATAAATGAAATATCAAAATTAATAATAAAATGAATGCAAATACAAATAACAGTAAAATGTAATAAATGTACATAAAATTATAGTATTTTATGTACAGTTCTGATAAAATTTCATAAGAAAGGTACCTATAAATTAATTAGATATCTTTCTTAGGAAATATGAAATTTAATGTCACTCTTAACAGTCTTATTTTAATTTCTTTAGAATATATTTTCCATATAGCATCATAAATGTAAAGGTGAAAGCTAAGTAAAAAAAAAAAAAAAATTAGACCGCTGAAAGTTTTCGTTAAAAATAACGAGGTAAATAATTTGTTCACTTAAATGTAAATTATTTCACTTTTCTCCTTCCGTAGAACAAATTAGCTTCATGGAATTCGTAAATATATCATTCATCACCTGTCAAGAGACGCGAAAGTTTATGACCTGCTTTGTTTTATTTTCCAATTACATCTTTTTGGCACAAAAGCTAAGTTAATTTTGGTTCAAAATATTTTAAATAAACATTATAATTTCTGATTTTCTTAAAATAAGTTTTGAAAAAATGATAATTGATATTTAAAAGAATTTCAAAGTGAGATTTCCAGTTTTTTTTAAAAATGGAAAAAATGGTCAGTTTTGCTGACTCAAAAAAAACTAGATTTTTAACGAAAATTTCGGACGTGCTAGGAGCGATTAAAAAATGGAAAAAAATACCCCCAAAATACTTTGATCTTTCCTCTTAGCATTTAGACGATAAAATTTTGTTTTCGTCAAGTTTGGCGTCTTTTTCATCATGCTATACTCTTTGTTTAGCGATTTCGTGGAGGTACCTACATTAAAAGTTAGTATTATTATTTATTTTACTATAGAAATACAATAAAAGTTACTATTATTATTTATTTTACTATAGAAGTTCATCAGAGGCTCTTAATTTTTATGTAATTTCTCTGATCACGCGCGTCGGTTTGTGTACCTGCATGTTATAAATATATTTAAACTTCGCTTCATGTAGCGCAATGTCATTATTTTTAGGTTTTATTTGTAAGCTATGATGCACACAGGAGTTAAGAAAATATAACCTATTGACCAAATCCAAGCAGCTGCGCTCTTTCATCAAACCTGCTGACCAAATCTGGCCAAACGCGCTATTTCATCGGGCCTGCAGACAAAATCCAACCAACCTCGCAATTTCATGAAAGCCTGCTGACCAAATCTATCTAACTGTAATATTTCATCAAGCCTCCTGACCAAATCTAGCTAACCGCGCTATTTCAAAATGCCTGCTGACCAAATCCAGCCAACTGCAACCTTTCATAATGCATGCTGACCAAATCTAGCCAATCACGTTATTTCAACAAGCCTGCCGATCAAATCTAACCAAACTTGCTATTTCATCGCCTACTGACCAAATCCAGACAACCTCGCTCTTTCATCAAGCCTGCTGACCAAATCTAGCCAACATTGCTATTTCGTTAAGCCTGCTATCCAAATCTAGCCAATATCGCTATTTTATCAAGCCAACCGATCAAATCTAACCAACCACACTATTTCATTAAGCCTGCTGACCAAATATAGCCAACTGCGCTACGTCATAATGTCTGCTGACCAAATGCAGCCAACCGCGCTATTTCATAATGCCTGCTGATCAAATCCAACCAAGAGTACCCTTTCATAATACCTGCTGGCCAAATCTAGCCAATCACCCTATTTCAACAAGCCTGCAGATTAAATCCAGCCAACAGCGCTATTCCATCATATCTGATGACTAAATCCAGCCAACCACGCTATTTCATCAAGCCTGCTAACATCTAGCTAACCGCACTCTTTCATTAAGCCGCTGACCAAATTTAGGCAACTTCGCTTTTTCGTCAAGCCTGTCGACCAAATCCAGCTAATAAGCGCCATTTAAGCCTGCCGACCAAATCCAGCTGACAAGCGCCATTTCGTCAAGCCTGTCGACGAAATCCAGCTAACAAGCGCCATTTCGTCAAGCCTGCCGACCAAATCCAGCTAACAAGCGCCATTTCGTCAAGCCTGTCGACCAAATCCAGTCAACCGCACTCTTTCCTCAAGCCTGCTGCATAAATCTAACCAACCTCGCTTTTTTATAAATCCTACTGATCAAATCCAGTCAACTGTACTCTTTCATAATGCCTACTGATTAAATCTAGCCAATCACGCTATTTCAACAAGCCCGCCGATCAAATCCAGCCAACCACTCTATTTTATCAAGCCTGCTGTCCACACCAAATATGCTATTATTCAAAAATAATCATTTGTGTACTATTTTCTATGAATATTATTACGCATCAATTAAAAATGAATTTTTGTTCATCATTGATTTATTTATAATTGAGAAACTCCCATCAGATTTACAATTAATAATGATCGATCACAATCAAATTATATGATTAATGACAAATATGAAAAGGCATGTTAACTGGGTTTTTCAAATACCTTCCATAATAAGCATATTTTGCTTTAAAATATGTTATCTGACAATTCGAACAATTGGTATTTTCCGTTATCATTTTGTCTATGCAAGGTGATAGAGCCTCTAAGATTCAAGGAGGTTACTGAATGTGAAAGATTATAAGAAAAAGAAAAAATATTATGGAGAGAGAATAATAAAAGAAATTAAATTAAGAAGGCAAACGATAACGATTGATAAAGATTTATAATATTGAAGATCAAATTGTGATAGAAGAAACTGCTAGCAAAGAACTTATGGTTACATCTAGCAACTGTAGAATGATGAGACCTATCTGCCAATTTAGTAGTGCGCTTCAATTTTTAAAGTGATGTACCAAAGTGTAAAGTTCATCAGAACAATTGCCTTGAAAATATTTATAGAACAGGCACAGGGAAAGTACATTACGGAGGTGGGAAAGTTACTGAAACCGAGATGCCAGATCAGGATCAATAACATTGTATATTCTTCTTTATATTTTATTAAGAATATCTAAACTCATAACAGAAGCAGATGTGACAGCAATTTTCAATTCATAGACAAATTGTAAACTTATAAACGTGCAAGTTAGATTCTATTGACAAAGATTGTCTAGCACCGCACAGTGAACCAACTTTCCTAGTAGCAGAACTAGTAATTGATTGAATATGACCTTTCCAATTCATGTCGTCAGAAAATGTTAGCTCGGGAAGGTGCAATGAGTCACTCTTCAGGAGGTTAGCATCAGCCATGCTGATGAAAGGCAGATAATGTTCTAAAAGAAGATTAAAAGAGAGCAGTTTCATTTTGGTGGCGTTAAAATTAACAAGCTGTTTCTTGCTCCAGTTAACAATAGATTGTAGGTCATTTTTTTAGATCATCTGGCGATTTGACTTGATCGAACCGATCATAATTTCGATATTTATATGCAACGACATATTCAAGTATGATATTTGAATATCGGTCAGTGTCAACTCGGGTTAATACAATTTACGGAGAACTGAGACCAATCTATCTTAAGCTGAAGCAAAAACGATTACAGTTTGTCGGCCACTGCCACCGAGTGCACAGGGAAATCGTCTCATCCTTACTCTTATGGCTTCCTTCTGGAAATGTCTTCACATAAAAATTGACTTTTCCAGACACCATAGCTCGGGGCCCCAGGTTGGGCATTGGGGATATGGGGACAGCAATGCAGGACCGAACAGTGTGGAAAGGAATCATGAATGGAGTTCCGATCAACCATAGGGCGGTCGAAGGATCATGATTGGGTAACTGACTTTGTCAAGTTATAAGGAGATAAAGTAACAGCTGTTCATCTCGAGGTTCTAGATAAAATCCAGAGACGGATATGCAACGTGATTGGTTCTGATCTGGCATTCCGTCTGCAGCCGCTATCTCACAGACGTGCTCTGGCTTCCCTTTGTCTTTTCTACAAGTACTTCCATGGTAACTGCTCCGACGAGCTACTTTCACTGGTACCCAAATTGCATGAATTGAAGCGCGCTACTAGGTTGACATCTCGATCCCAACCTTTCATTGTCGAAACGACTAAAATTGGCCATCGCTTCTACTTCAGCAGCTTCTTATCTCGCACCTCGCGTCAGTGGAACTCCCTTTCTATCACTTGCTTCTCTGATAGCGATATTCTTCAAATATTCAAATGTAATGCCAATTGACATCTTCTAATGCCTTGACCATGATCCTGTCCTTCTCTTTATCCTTTTTTCCAAACACTCCTCTTTACTCTTACTCTCACTCTCTGTAACTCCTTGCGTGTTAGTGGCACTCCTGCCTTGCTTGGGGCGAATTGCTTAAAAAATAATTTTTCATTTAACTCCTTTTGATACATAGTATACTTGAAAATAACTGCTGCTAAATTTGATGGAAGACAAAAATAGTTATCTAAGATGACTAAACGATAGCAGTTTCGCTTTGCAAGTGGTAAAAGGACAAGTCATTTCTTGCCCCAGTTAACAACTGATTTGCTCTCTTTTTCGAGATCAGCTGCCAAATTTAGTTTATCAGAATTACATAGTACATAGTTGTGTCATCAGCGTAAATACAGAGCTGGTAACTGATGACATCGTAAAGGTCCTTGATGAAGATATGAAACAAAGTAAGTCTAAGCACTGACGGATCAGCGCACTAATGTGAAAAATCTGGAAGAGTAGCCGTTCATTACACGATTTGTTAAGAAAGATTGGATCAAATATGAAATTCCACCGGATGCAGCATAGCCCTTCAGTCTATGAAAAAGGCCAGCATGCCAAACCCTGTCAAACGCCACCGAGATATCTAAAGCCACAGCCCGCGCCTCACCGCTCTTATCTAAAATACTCTTTCAGTAATCACAGTTAAAACATCGTCAAGTGACCTAGAGACGTGAAAGCTATTTTTATTTGAAAGAAGGCCGTGCCAAGTAAGATGTTTTACCCCATTTGGTGTTGATTAAATCCTCCAATATTTTGGCAAAAAGAGTTAAAAAAAACAACTAATAATCCGAGAGATCAGTAAGTTCACCAGTGTTCTTAATAACTGATACTACAGAAGAGGATTTCCAACAAGCAAGAAGCAGCAAGCAGACAAGTCATCAGGGGCGATTTCAAAAATACATCTTAAGACAATTACAGGGATAGCCGCATTATTAGCTTCTGCCCGTTTCCCATTGAAGAAGGCTTTGTAAATTGGTGCATCTCTCGGTATAAAAACCAGAAAGAATTCAGGAAAACAGTTCTTCTTCTAAGCCTCAATTTACTATTCTCCACTCTTTCTATGATTTCAGTTGTCTGAAATTCTGAGAGGGAGTATTATCCTTTGAATTTGTTCAAACCACGATGATCAATGTTTCCACTTTCATACAGCACTCTCAGATTGGAAGTTGTAACATTGTTATATCGATGAGTGTTCTAAACTTTATTGTTTTGATTATGTCGTCGTAACCGGTCTGCTCTCTGAAGTTTTTAGGTGTATACGGAAATATTTTGAGTGTTAACCGTTTTCTTTTATACATGTCATTTTTTTTTCATTTTAAGTGGATTGATGAAGAAAGAAAAAATTGTTTCATGTATTGAAGAAAGAAAGAAAGAAAGAAAGAAAGAAAGAAAGAAAGAATTATTACAAATATTAGAGAAGAAAGAAAAAATAGAGTGAGCAGTTTCGTTTTGGTGGCATTAAAATTAGCAAGCCATTTCTTGCCCCAGTTAACAAAAAATTATAGGTCATTTTCTTAGAAAGAAAGAAAGAAACAATCAAACAAAAAGAAAGAAAGAAAGAAAAAGAAAGAAAGAAAAAGAAACAAACAAAAAGAAACAAGCAAACGTTTTGATGAAAACAGAAAAACATGAGCATAATTTTTTGTTTCATTCTGAGAATAAAGTAAAAAACATGCATGCCCCATTCTTGTGATCAGATAATAAAAACAAACTATGGTGTCTTTTTACAGCAATTTTTATTCGGCACGAAATACAGAGCTGAATTGGAAAAATAAAAGCAATGTATAATTTTTCGCAAGCCAAAAAGAATTTTTTGTTGATTATGTTCGCCATTAAGACACATTGATCGGACGGAGACGGACATTAACCACGGATAAAAACGCCAAAAACATTCATTTGCATTTGGGACACCATTCTTGAATTTTAAAATTGGGGTTATGTAAAGTTAACCAAGACAGCAAACATTTAAAAAATATGAAATATTGACCAAGACGATCTTTGTGTAGCCAAATGGGTGATGGAGAATACGGGGGTAGGAAGATTATATTGCGCCAGTTTCATAAGTGAGAATGACTAACCGACTTGCCTAGCTCGAAATTGTAATTTTATACTTTCGCATATAGTGCGTAGATTTCAGCATCTCGCAAATATGAATCTTGTACAAAGCTAAAACAAGGCACTTGGAGAAAATAAACTTCAATCAGTCTGCGAGAGGTGTTTGCAAATTATCACAATACGTTTTGCGACAAGAATGTTATCATATTTACTTGGTCTGGCACAAGAACAAAATTTTGGAGATCGTAATGAAGTACAAACTTACAAGCTCAAGAAATTAGTCTGCAAGATAAATTCTTAGTCAGTAAGTTACAGTAGGCACCCAACTAGGATATCATGTATATTTTTTAAAATAGAAAGAAACGTTATTGCTAGAAAAAATCAATTTAGGATTTAATGTTGTTTTTTTTTATTGCTTTATCTAAAAAGATTAAAAATCACTGTACTTATAACGCTGTGAACTAAAGCAGGTATACTTATTAGAATCATTTATACATTGACCTGAATTCTGAAAAGATCTTCAATTGGGTTCTTGTGCTCCAAAAGTTAGGACAGATATGTGTGAAAGTGGAGGAAACCCAGACTAGAAGAAAGTTATCAGAATAAAAGCCGACGCGAATAGCGAAAAACTATAATGAAAATTAATGTTCATCTTTTTAAAAGAAATAAAAGTCTGTATAAAAAGAGAGAATATATTACAATAAAATAACTCTAAGCGTCTTCGTTTCTGTCCGCTTTCCTCTACATCTGCCAACCTCCAAGAAAAGGAAAAATCTGTCCCAAAGTTTGGGTATCAAAAAGTGCACGAAAACCATTTTGGACTTATCGATTCTTTGCGTCTCAATGTTTATTTCGACCTTGCCAATATTCGATCTGATCACTCGAACGTTCGAATCCACAAGTTCATCTGTCGTAAAAATTAAATATCGATTTGATATCGATGATATTAAAGTATATTTAAATAACTCTTGTCTAAAATCATTGCTTTATTTATTTATATAGTATTTATAATCATTTTACTTAAACTGGCCAAAGTCCACATTTGTTGAACGTTTGGTAATGATCTAACTTATTGAAAAAGAAAATTATGTTGTGACTCAAGTTTGTAAACGATTACTTCCCAATTACTTGGATTAATTTTGTCTGTCACAAGACAAAAAATATTGGGATGCACAGAAATCATCGAACACTCAGTTAGAAATATGGTCATCAAAACGATCCTGTAAACTATCAGGTTACAGTATGAGTCATACTCGGACAAGAATATTTAAACAGATTAAGCGTTATTCCGAATTTAAGGATTTACAGTTACAATATTTCTTTTCATTCATTTATCACAAGATTTAAATTCATAGGACCTTCAACCCTGAACACTAAACGTTTATACTCATCAGAATCATCTCTACGCTATCCCGAATATTGAAAAGAACTTAAATCGGATCCATGCAGTACAAAAGTCGTGACAGAAGTGGTTGAAAGTGGAGGAAACCCAGACTAGAAGAAAGATATCAGAATAAAACCCGACGCGAATAACAAAGAATACAGGGTGCCTCCAAAATATGTATTTACTTTTTTGACTTCGTTGTCAGTTTAAATATTTATAAACTTGCATTTCATGTAATATTCAATTTAAACCGCAAATATTCTTTGTAATCCAATAAACATTAATATTTCATAATTTTAACCATTAATCTTGTTTGCATTTATTGCCATTTAAAGAATGAATACATTTTTCAGTGATATGATCATTGTGGTTAGAACGTTCTCATTCTGACCAGAAAACCCGGGTTCGAATCTCCCCCATGGTCCATTTGTCAGGAAGGAGACTTCCTGGTGTGATCGAACAGGAGAGGTCGATCCCAGCTTGCGGCACCTTTGTAAAAGTGCCTGAAAAACATACCACGGGTTGACTCAAGCCGTTTGAGTGAAAATGAGTAGACGGAACCGTTGGAGATCGTCGATAGCTATGCTAGCACGAAGTCACAAGTCATCGTGACCGAGGACTTGAACGTCCTGGCCTTGTGCAAAATGTTGATCACGCTAGATAATACGCTCTTTCCCAGAAAATGCAACTAAGGTCTGTTCAGCATCATTGCAGTATAAACCACAGGTGGGTTCTGTGTGTGTTGAATAACTCAAATGTGCCTAAGCAAGCGTCTGCAAGCCGCCCTAGTAAACGGGTATCGTCGAATATCAGTGGCCAGCTATACATTTTTCAGTGACACCCTGTATATTGAAAACTTATTTTAAAAATAATTATTTGATTGTGAAAGGGATATGGAATCGATTATTAGCGTCTTTGTCTCTGTCCTCCTTCCTCTACATCTGCAAACCTCCCATAAGAAAAAGAAAAATCTGTCAAACAACTTTGGTATAAAAAAACGTGCACGAAAATGATCTTGCACTTGTGGAAGTTTTGTGTGAATGTCTGGCTTTTAAATATTTTCATCCTAGTTGGCCTGATATCAATTATCACAAGAATGGAGGATTTGAATACTCAAATCTAGTTGCCATCAAAAATTATTCATAATCAAATTCATTACGCTAACCAATATTCTACCAGAAAATGTTTATAAGCACTGTTCAGGCGTCCTAAGTAAGTGCTGATATATAGACTACGTTACTCAAATACAAGTCTATCCGTAGGGGTCGTTCAGTAACGATCGAAGTGACTTCAAGCTCGAGCGTTGTAAAAGTATCGGCAGGGTATCGATGGTTTTACAAGTATTCGACAAGTGTTCGTGTCTGCAATCATACTTTCTGCTTTTTTTTTTTAAGCGAATGATTATTTTATAGGATTAGTTTAATTTAGCCTTTGTCACGCAAGAGAAAGGACAACCGAAGAACGAATTCAATGCAGTATCAAATTAGTCAGCAGTGGGCAGCCTATTTTTAATGAGATCAGATGTTTCATGGCCAAAACAACAACTATGCTCACAGAGAAAGTCTTGAAATCATTACACAAAAGAATTAATCTGCAACAGTTTTCATCTCTATTGCGTTTCATTATATACTTTTTTCTTTTTTGCAAATAGCAGAATGACTGGCAAATGATCAAAAGTGTGCGTCCTCAGTAAAGCGCGATCGTACTTCTCAGGCAATATGACATCTAAAAGAAACTCGTTAAATTTTACACTACGACATTAAGCGACTGCGTGGGGCAGTATGTTTAATAAATACAGTAAATGACTCAGCAAAACAAAATACATTTTATTGACTACATATAAAATTTTTCTAATGGCTTCATTCCTTTACGGAAAAGAATTAAGAGTTAACATTCAAACCTAGACACTGAATTACTAATCAGAACAATCGGTGCGTTGTCCTGAACTTTGGAAAGAGGATTCATGCACAACAAAAGTTGAGACAGATATGGTTGAAAGTGGAGGAAACCCAGACTAAAAGAAAGTTATCAGAATAAAACCCGACACAAATAGCGTAAAAATATAATAAAAATTAAAGTTCATCTTTTTAAAGGTAATTAAATGTGTGTATGTAAATGCAGAATATGTAAAAAAAATTAAAAAAAAAATGAAAATAACTATTAGCGTCTTTGTTTCTGTCCGCCTTCCTCTACATCTGTTAACCTCCAAGAAAAGAAAAATCTGTTCCAAAACCTTTGGCATCAAAAAAGTGCACGAAAACCATTTTATTCTTATGGATTCTTTGCGTTTCAATTTTTATGTCTACAGTGAAAATATTAAATTTTAGAAGTGATTATTGTTCCCAAACGTTTGAATTCATAAGTTCAGCTGCCATAAAATTTAAATATCCCTTTGATATTGATTATATTAAAAGCTAGTTAAATAACATCCTAAATCGAAAAACTTAACTCCTATCTAAAATTATTTTATTAACAACTTAATCTTAAACAAGATCACATTTTCAAAACTTTTAACAGGGTTCTAAATTATTGAACTAGTAAATTGGATCATTTGATGAGCATACAAGTCATTGCTCCACGAGTCGCGTCCAAATAGTCATTTGTTGAGTAGCTTATTAATATAGTGGGATACTCATAAATGATTGAACACCAATGCTAGCAAATTGGTCAGTAAAACGAATTTGTAATCCATCTTACTTCAGTGCTGGCTTCGTTAGGGTAGTGTCAAAATAACATTTCGCTCAAGCCCCAGGGAGCATCTCCCCAGGCAGTACCTCACATTAAGGAAGGGTCAGGGTCATTTACCTGGCGCCTGAGGCTTCCCCAAAAGGAGAAGTGCCGAGATGGCCTGAGCAATTTTTCCACGGTATTGCCGGTAAACCCGCTTTAAAAACGGCTTTGTGTTACATGCAGTAACGATGTGGCCGCACTAAAAAAATACCCACATACTAAAATCAAAAATTAATTTTAAAAATAAATAAATATGACTACAAGACGAAAAGCATCTTTCAATTTAATGTTTACCATTCTTGATTTGGCTTTATTATTTTATCGCGAAGAGCTAAATTCAATGGAACTTCATCTCTGAACGCTGAAGTACTTAAAACCATCAGAATTGTACTCAACCCAGAACACTGAAAAAACTTTAAATCAGTTTCTGGTGCTACAAAAGTCGTGACATGTATCGTTGAAAGTGGAGGAAACCCAGACTAGAAGAAAGTTATCAGAATAAAACCAGTCACAAATAGATATGATAAAAATTAAAGTGTCTTTTTCAAGTAATTAAAAGTCTCGAAATAACCGAATATAAAAAAATAACTATAAGTGTCTTCGTTTCTGTCCGCCTTCCTCTACATCTGCTAACCTCCAAAAAAGGAAAAAATCTCAAACATTTGGTGTCAAAAAGTGTAGTAAAATCATTTTGCTCTTATAGATTCTTTATGCCTGGATGTTTCATTTTCCTAAACATTTTTATCGTGCACTTATTTGGTACGATACGATTATCCCAAGAATCGAATGCTTGAATAGTCAAATTCAATCGTCATAAAAAAAAATCAAATTCCTTACACTCGCCAATGATCTTTAAGGAAAATGTTTGTAAGCATTTTTCCATGTTAGATGATTTAAACTAGTAATAATACCAAGAAAGAGTCCCTTTATCTTGTACAAGGCAAGTAAGGGGACATTCAACAAGCATGGAATTTGCACTAATTTAAGGTAATGTTAAAATATAAGACCGCTTGTTTACAAATATTACACTGACGCCGTAAATCGCTAAATTGGTTAATATCATTAAGACTAAACTCACAACTTTAGTGAATTGATCTCCAAGACTTACTAACTATTGCCTTATTACAGTTGGACTCAAAGTTAAGTAAACATTTCCTAAGCTTGGCTTAGAGATAGCTATGAAGCACCTAGTGTAGATCGAAATGACTATTACTATGTAATAGAGATTTGATGAACGGATTTGAGCGCTCGGATAAGTCAATCTCACTAAGATCAATCGAGAAGAGGAGACAATATCACAGATTTGTTTGCTCTCTTACATTTGCACTAAAACAAGTTTTTAATCGCCCAATATTCGGGGAGCTCCTTACAAAATATTTCGCAAATGTTTCATTTTTTCTTTTTACTTGGGTCTTTTCATTTGATTTGTTTAATATTGAATCAACTGTAAAAAAAGAGTCAGAAGAGCAAGTTGAGTGAATCCAGTCTGAAATAATAACCGTGTAATTAACATTTAAAACAATAAAGCTATCAGTGAGCTGATTGAGTCATTTTTTACGGTTTATCAACCCTTTGCAGATTATTTAAATCCCTAAATATTTTAGATTGTAAGTACTATTTCTTTTCGAAGATAATAATGCTTTAATGATACAAGTCTTACTATTTTGCCCATAGATGGAGGGAGAAGAGGTGGATTCATACCTTTCCCAAGGGTATTTGTGCATAAGTGAATATAACGGACCCAACGGTAATTTGAACTCGACTCTCGGATTAACAGGTCCGAGCCATTATCCATTACACCACCCACACATCCAAGCTTACAGCACCTGGTATTTTCAAGCGGTCACCCATATAGATATTTGACCAGGCTCGACGTTGCTTAACTTCGGTGATCGTACGGGAACCGGTGTTTTAAAAACGCGATGTGGCCGTAAGCTACCAGTCAGTTGAACTCGTTAAAAGGAAATTAGAATAAAACCCCCATCTGAAGCATTACACCGTTCGGAAAGTATTGTCGTATTTTTGGAGACTTAATAAAATACTTTAAGTTTACCTTCAAGGGATACGTGTATTTGTTTAGGGCACATTCATTTTTTTTCTGAATCAATTCTGCGATTCTGGTTTAAAAGAAATCTGATTAAGCTGAAGTGATCGCTTCAATACGTTTAAAGATTTTGCCACTAAGAAAACGGTCTAATGATCTAGACAGAATTTTGCGTGTATAAAATCAATGAGTTGGGATGGTAAAATAAACTTAATCATCTCTTAAATTCATTGAATATGCACTGTACCTTTTTTAGAACGACACAATTTATGTCCAGCAAATTGAAGCATTTTTCGTGTAGTTTTCTATTTCATTATTTTTCACAATAAAAATTGTCTTAATTTATATTTTTTAAAGTAAGATGAAAACTGACCGTATTCTGTCGACTTCTCACGAAGGTTTTATTCTGATTTAAATGTTGACATCTGGTCTTTCATTTAGTCAATTTATAATGGCTTATAACGATGTTTACGCTCTTGACTAATCATCTTAAAGTTCGTTATATTTCAATAGCTTTCTATACTATCTCCAAAAATGCTGTCTCGATTGCTTTCAACGCGAGACCTAATATATATCATCTCCGGCAGGTGTCAACAATATAAACCTATTTTGCGGCCAGTTTCTTGCGTCTCAGTCAACTTTGATTTTCAAAGGTTTAAATGCAATGTCAATCGTGATCTACTCATTTAATTGTTGTTCTTTTATCGTTCTCTCATATTCTTTAACACCCAGTCACACGCACTTGCGTCTTAGTGTATTTATTGCCTTGCTTGGGGTGAAATAATATATATATTGTTGTGGTAGGATCCACCTAATTTGCATAGTGGAGTACCGACCATATAAATATGGTTGGTACCGGGAAGAGAGGGAGGAATCAAGAGATTCAACCAGAGACTGCGACTCAGTCAACACATTCTCCAGGAACGGTCTTACCAAGAATATACAAAAGACTATATGTAAATATTGTGTACACTTCCTTGTTTCAATACATTTTGTTCTAAGTACATTTTGTGTTGCATTATTATTCCATGCATTAGTCAAGTTTCAACATATATATATATATTAAATAATTGGAAATTAAAATAATTTAAAAAACTAAAAAATATATATACACACACATATTTATGTGTGCCTATTTTTTAATTATTTCACCCCAAACAAGGAATGCGTGCTTCACTAAGACGCAAGGAATGACTGAGTGTTATATATATATATATATATATATATATATATATATTGTTCGGACTGTTGTCCTCATCTTTATTGTCACGTTTACGACGTTTCGGCCTTCTTCAGGCGATTAGAATTTCTACCTGAACCCTTCATTTCGTCCAACATGCCTCTTCCAAATGTCTTTTTTTCCCACTTTAACTCAACTCTTCAAGTTTTGTTTACCACTGCCGTAGCCAGGTATTGAATTTAAAACTCTTTTGGGATCAAGTCACTGGACCCAACTAACGCTTTTATCCACTAAAACAATCTACCCCGGTGAACGAAATTAGGTTCAAATTTCCGATCATCTGAAGAAAGCTGGGGCGTACAACGGCCGAAACGTCGTGTACATGACAATAAAGATAAGGACAACAGTCCGAACAATGTAAATAATATAAATAATTACAATATCACATTTCAGAAATATATATATATATATATATATATATATATATATATATATATATATATATATATATAATTTCATTATTGATATTTACTAAACGGATATTCGTTAAGTTTAGTATAGCATAATAGTTGTACACCTGGTGAGACTCAAACTCAGTAGTCAAGCAAAATAGTCCAAATGACGAACATATTGATTGACTAACATATTGTGTTATGCGATCGAATTTACTCATCTCATCTTAATAGAACACTACCTAGCACACTAGTCTCGCAAGCCGTTGGTAATAAGTTCAAATATTGGGCAATGCGTCAAACTAAGCTATACTTAAGAAACATCTGTTTCCAACATTCATTCTACCTTCATTTCTCATGTACCATGTTTGATTATAGTCAAAGGTTATTAAAAAAAAACTATATCAGAATAACAGAGAACCGCTTGCATGTTGACAGTTTTAATAAAAAGTTACGGTTCCCTCGGATCTTACTGTACAGATGTGGTTTACAAGCACTAACCTTTCAGACTCTTAATCGTGTAGGCACTTTAATTCTCATTTGGTGACCCACATGAGTGTCCTTGTTCCATAGGAAGTCATGTTTAATACATATCGCGAGACTGCAATTTCCAGAATATATAAATATGTATATACACGTACATACATTTCTGTATTGACTTCATTTTCAACATAGCATCTTTATAGTAAAGACTGAAGAGTATGTGTAGTTTTCTCTTGATAGTAGAAGTGGGCTTAAAGACATTCAAAAAAAAAATAAATTAAAAGATGGATAATAGTTAAGATTGTGCCTTTCTCATCCGACAACTCCCAAAGTTTTATAAGTTTTGAATTTCCCGCCATTGATTTGTGGATTAGTTCTTCAATTCAGTTTTAAATGAAAGTTTGAACGAGTCTAACCCGACTCTTTAAAACAGAATTAAAGAACGCTGTAATAGATAACCTCAGCTATTAATATATGTATTTATTAATTTTTTCAATTTAAAAATAATCGCAATTTTAATAAATTTTTAAAATAAAATTTCATAATTACTTTATGTAAAATTATATGAATTTTTAATTAAAGCTATATTTCCGATATATTTATTGATTTTGAATAAAATTTTATAGATTTTGTAATAACATTTCATTAATTTTAGTAGAATTTTTATAAATTTCCCATATAATATTTTAAATAAAATTTTACAAATGTGTAATAACAATTTTAAAATTTTCATACATTTATTCATAATAAATGCTTATAGAATTTTTAACAAAATTTTGTTAAATTTAATAGAATTGTATAATTTTTTAATATTCTCTATTTATTCAATTTTAATAAAAATATTATAAATATGTTAAATAGAATCTGATGAATTTTTGCATAAATTTATTTTCTCCAATTTTATATTTTATTGCAAACTATTCAAAAGAAAACGCTCATATTTTTTTATAATAGAAATATAATAAAACTATATTAAAAATAAATCATTCCATTTTTATGTACTCTTCGTTTATGAATAACCAGTTAGTGTTTTGTGGCTCTCTAATTCGGCTCTCTGTAATCCGAAACTTTTTGAACCTACTTCCAGTAATTTGTGAATTTGTCATTAGAATTCTTTGATTCTGTTTCAAACTGCGGCTTGAACCTTAATTTCGCTGTTTATAAACTAAGTCATTGAACCGAACTTGTTACTCAATAAATGAACCGACCCTAGTTTCGTGCTTATGTTATCTGAGCTACACGTAGAATGATTCTTGATTTTAGTTTTTATATTACGCGGCACAATAAAGACCTGGTTTGGAAGCGTTAATGGTTGTATTATTTCCTGTTTTAAGCTTTGTTTTATCATTAATCACAAAGCAATATGTACGTATAATGAACTGGTAAGACAAAGTCACAAAATTGTCGGGTTAAAGAAGTAAGACTTCATATAATTTAGACTAAAACTATTATCATGTGCTTTTTAAGAGGAGTAAATTCCCATGGCAAACAAATCTTACATCTCTTCGGCAATTTGTAGAAAATGATAGCAAGAATATTTTTAAAAAGCTAAGAGTGTGCCTCTGGTCATATTGCAATATTATCAATAGCATTAGCAAGAGAAAAAATAAGATTGCAAAAATCTCATCATTCCCCCATTTTTTTTTTTTTTTTAGCTTCAAGAATTTGGAACATACTTTTATCTATGTTTACTCATTTTCCATCTAAATCGCATTTCATCATTTTTCACTTCGTATTTCGACAACGTTTTATCTCCTGCTTCCATTAAAAAACAGATTATTATCCGAATAATATTGGAAATAATGGACTAAATAAAGATGAGGGACATTTTGACCAGTGGGAGTAAAGTTGGATGAGAAGTTGACGGAACAGTAAATATAATTTGAAGAATTTTATTCCATAAGAACAAAATCTACATTAGCGAAAAATAATAATAATAATAAGGTGATTCACGGTCAAATGCCTGATTTTTACTCAGACTAAAATGCATTGAAAGAACCATGATGTATGATCCCACCCACTGCGATCGGGGCCGAATTAAGCTAGTGAGGGATCAGTAGCGTATGTTAGATGTGTCCTAAATTAAAAACAAAATACGCATAAATTATTCCCTAGCATAGAGATAAATATGTAACATCTAAGCCGAAAGTCAAGTTCCATGCGTTGCACACATTTAGGTGATTCATGACTGACGAGGCTGCTGATTTTTCCGCAGTAGACTGCCGTTTCTTTCTGCGGTAGACTGGTTGCCAACCAAGGCTATAGGACCCAGTCTGTCCTGCTATTTAACCCATAGCTGGGGGAGAAGATATATATTCATACCCTTCCCAAGGGCATTTGCGCATAAGAGCCGTTATCCATTACATCGCTCCTCAAAGCGATTTGACTTATATCAAGCAGAAAAATATTAGGCGAATTATTCTAATAGGATATTTGAGTTGATATAATGTTACATATTATTTTTTCTTTGCTATAACGTTACCTGGATTTATGAATAATCAAAGATGCAGTTCCCCCCACCACCACCACCATCACCATCACCACCATGTAAACATTAACATAACCAGACCGTAAGTTGCTAATTTCCCCAAACATCTTGAAAGTATTTAATGCCTGGCATTTACTACTTTTACTACAAGGATAATCCGGTACATCCTGAGATTAACATACGACTGGGATATTTCAGGGTGTCACTTGTTCTTACTAAATTAGTACTGGATAAATAATTCTGAAAAAAATTAAAATAAAATAAAAACTGGGTTGAGATTAGTTGAAATCTAATTTCCATAACGATACAGCTAAAGTAAACATCAAGCGTTAGGCCGTTTAACGTGAATCACGTTTCTTCTCGCTAATGTACAAGATTTTATTTTTGGGAAATAAAATTATTTTTTTGATGATGCCGGTTCATCGGCAAACCATGTTCAAAAAGTTGGTTTATGGTTTGTTTTGTTGTTTTTTTTAAATTGTTTTATCATTTTGCTTATTGATAATGATGGTTCAAAATTAATTAAAAAATATCGCATGTAAATTGTAATAATTTTAACAATTATGGAAACTTAAAACCTGACCATTTCTCCTCTACAAGCAACAAAATTTGGTTTTGTCTGTCAAGCCGGTTTGAAAGAAAGAATTTAACTTTTAAAAAAAAATGGATAAATCTTTTATAGTAAGATGTTTTTTTTTTCGGGATATGACTTAAGTGGTATATTCCATGTTTATTAATTATTCTAAATGCTTAATAACACTATATTAGATATTTCTATTTTCTCAGAATCATTAGAATTATTTTAATAATAATTTTTATTATTTTTATGTGTAGAAGATTCCCATGGATTTTGGAACAAAAATATTGTTTTAAAAATATCAATTTGTTAAAATTCCATTAAAAAACAAACTCTAATAAACAATGTTTTATGGTCATAGCAGTGATAGTTAATTTGTGATATTGTTTTCAAAATCTTTTAGCAGCTCGGAGGTAGAAATCGGAGGGCCGAATTCGAACTTTGACTGAGTACATTACATCCACTTTTGCACCTCTTCCCCTACCCACAAGCTATGGGTTAAATAACTGGGAAAACTGTGTTCTCTAGCCTTCTAGGAGTTAGAAAAATCCGTCAGGCTATTGTGCTCTTGACATACGTGTGATAAATACCCTTGAGAAAGGCATAAACCCATATTTCCCCTGATGAGCTATGGATTAAACAGCAGGGTAAAATAGGTTCTCTAGTCTTGGGTAGCAACCATTGTAGGATAATTCTGAATTCGAAAACTATCCTGAAGAAGGAGGGGATCTGTCAGATTATGTTCCCCTAGACACATCTATGGCTGCTATGTATGTGGTTTACTAAAGACCTTAATGAATTACGCGACGCGTGCGTTCTTTTCAGACGTCGTAAGGACTATCAAGAATATAATGAAACTGTTTACAGATATATTAGTGAGTGTCTCGGCGGCTCAATTCACAATGACATTGCGTTAAGCATTAACGTTTTGTGTAGTGAAAAACTGTATAAACAATCTATTGAGAGAAAAAAAACACAAAATTATGGAAAAAAAATCTTTATTTTATCAACAGATAAATTTGTCTTGTTTATCTCGTAAACAATGTGAAAATATACATGTATGTATGTGTTTGTTATATATATATATATATATATATATATATATATATATATATATATATATATATATAAAGACAATGACAACATGTAAGACACAAATGCATATATGTATGTGTGCATCGACATATATGAATATATACGCAAAAGATATGTAAAAAAAACAACAGGAATCGGATATGTTAAAACAAACAAAAATATATTCCAAATATATCCCAAAATAGGAATATATTCTAAATGTATTTCAGATAGAATCGGGTGATAATGTAGACATAAAAGAATGCCAGCTTTTTGGTATATTTTGATTTTTTTTCTTTGCGAATTAAATTTCATTTCAAAACTGATGTTATATTTTTAAAGTAATAATTACTTTGAAATTATTACTTGTTTTACCCACGAATGAATTTCGGTCGATAATTTGTGCTTCGATTGTAAGACTGAATAGGGTTTTCATATATACAATGTTGTACAACGGATATTGTTCGTTTGTTATTTTAACAAATTTCATGAATATGTATAACTATCTGAACAAGAACGATAACTCAAAATAGAAAGTTATCTCCCATGCTTCACTTACGTTACTGATCACAGATTATTTCGAAGGTATAAATTAAAATATGAAGCCATAAAAGAAAGTTCACATTATTCATACAAAATTGTATTCCTCATAAATCTCTTGTCCATTGAATAATTCATCATTTTAAAAAAATATCCTTTAATATTAGATTACTAATGTCAGTATATCCGCTCCCAAAATTATTTTGTATTAACAAAAGTTTTTACTTTCACATATCAATGCACGATTATATATAAGTAAATATATATTCTCCTGTATGTTCGCATATATATATATATATATATATATATATATATATATATATATATATATATATTCAATTTTCACGTATCAATGGGATATATATGTATATATATATATATATATATATATATATATATATATATATATATATATACACGTTGATAAATGCATATATATTTTATATGTGTATATATTTTCTGATAGGAAAATATATATTTGTATATACATGTATATGTATTTGGGTGCGTATATTCATGTATATTAAAAATTCACATATATACATAAATGTAAAAAAAACGGTTTTGATTTTGGTAATCTGTTGTATTAAGATAAGATGTTTTGAATGTTGCATAATGTTTAAAAAAAGGAGATTGTCTGAAATTCATTGCTTAATTCGAAATTTCTCTTGTATTAAAATATACAAAAGTAATTTCACTGTGCTTTTATTGTATTTAAATTTGTATTGGATACGACTAATTTGTTTGTGTGTGTGTGTGTGTGTGTGTGTGTGTGTGTGTGTGTGTGTGTGTGTGTGTGTGTGTGTGTGTGTGTGCATTTTGCTGTGTCGGCTGGGTGTCTGTATTTAGGACATCTTTTTGTTTTCTTTTTTTTGAGTGTAGTTAAGTTTTTGTGTTAATGTCTTTTGAAAATGCAATTTACTTCCAGCCCAGACTATTCCTGACAAAATATAAACAAACAAATATTAAAAACAAAAAAAAAAACAAAACGGAATTAAAATAACCCACTCACCCACCTACTTCCCAACAACATTTCTTTTAGCAATAACATAAATAAAACGATTAATCAATAAGTAACGGAAAAACAATAACAAAAAGACAAAAAAAAAAAGACGTAGATTTTAAATGTTTGGAAAAAATGAAAACATAAATTGTATCAAAGAAAATCAGCAAGCCAGAGTAAAACAATGGAAATAAAAAATAAACAAAACATTCCCAAAAATAATTTAAATTTTGTAAACATTAACTTCACTTGAAATTTTACTTGTAAAATAATTGCTTGCTTCTCCAGGTACGAACTGTATCGTGAATAATCGATCACTGAAGCTAACCTGGTTGAAGACGTTTCTAGTAGAAAAGCCGCTGGAACAACAACAGACAGACTGTCAGAACAATGGAACTTGTTAAAAAGCCTGCAATAAAAAAAAAATTCAATTAAAATTTTTAAAACTCAAATGTTAGCAAGTCACAAACATTCTTTTATTTGCCCTGAAATAGAACTTTGAATAACAGTAAAATGTGGTTCAAGTTCCTCCGTCTAAGACTTTAAATACTTTTCACTGTCTTAATACATTGATTTTTTGTTTTTGTTTTTACTATAGTTCACCCAATACAAGGTCAGAGAGCAATTAAGTGTTACTGAATAAGGTGTGTGATATCAATTACTTGCTATAACTTCCATGATGGGATTGTGATAGAGCCACTGATATCAATGCTGTACTTGACAGCTCCAGGACAGCTGAGCCTATTTCTAATTCAGGATTTAGCACAATGCTTTCTAGTTGTGTGCTCTGTTCAATAACTAAACCAGAATTCCCGCAATTGAACCACTGACAAGACTAATTTTTTAGTCTTTGTTGTAGATCAGCTTCCATGATGGGATTGTGATAGAGCCACTGATATCAATCGTGTGCTTGACAGCTCCAGGACAGCTGAGCCTATTTCTAATTCAGGATTTAGCACAATGCTTTCTAGTTGTGTGCTCTGTTCAATAACTGAACCAGAATTCCCGCAATTGAACCACTGACAAGACTAATTTTTTAGTCTTTGTTGTAGATCAGCTTCCATGATGGGATTGTGATAGAGCCACTCATATCAATCGTGTGCTTGACAGCTCCAGGACAACTGAGCCTATTTCTAAACCAGGATTCATCGCGATGAATAAGAATTCAATTCAATAATTGAACCAGAATTCCCGCAATTGAACCACTGACAAGACTAATTTTTTAGTCTTTGTTGTAGATCAGCTTCCATGATGGGATTGTGATAGAGCCACTGATATCAATCGTGTGCTTGACAGCTCCAGGACAGCTGAGCCTATTTCTAATTCAGGATTTAGCACAATGCTTTCTAGTTGTGTGCTCTGTTCAATAACTGAACCAGAATTCCCTGCAATTGAACCACTGACAAGACTAATTTTTAGTCTTTGTTGTAGATCAGCTTCCGTGATGGGATTGTGATAGAGCCACTCATATCAATCGTGTGCTTGACAGCTCCAGGACAACTGAGCCTATTTCTAAACCAGGATTCATCGCGATGAATAAGAATTCAATTCAATAATTGAACCAGAATTCCCGCAATTGAACCACTGACAAGACTAATTTTTTAGTCTTTGTTGTAGATCAGCTTCCATGATGGGATTGTGATAGAGCCACTGATATCAATCGTGTGCTTGACAGCTCCAGGACAGCTGAGCCTATTTCTAATTCAGGATTTAGCACAATGCTTTCTAGTTGTGTGCTCTGTTCAATAACTGAACCAGAATTCCCGCAATTGAACCACTGACAAGACTAATTTTTTAGTCTTTGTTGTAGATCAGCTTCCATGATGGGATTGTGATAGAGCCACTCATATCAATCGTGTGCTTGACAGCTCCAGGACAACTGAGCCTATTTCTAAACCAGGATTCATCGCGATGAATAAGAATTCAATTCAATAATTGAACCAGAATTCCTGCAATTGAACCACTGACAACAAAACCCATGACAACTGAACCAGGAGTCAACTGGCGTCTGATTAGAGAGTTAATGGTCACTGGTTAAATATTTTTTTTCAGATTTTACTGAATAAATAACGCGTGCATTTCATTTTTTCCTGTATGTTTTCGCTTTGTGCCATTTTTCCTATTTTCTCACTTGTTCCATTTTTTACCTGTGCCATTTTTTACCGGTGCCATTATTATTGTGCAGTGATATGAATGTAAGAGGTAGGGGTAGGCAGTGACGAGAATGAGGTGAATATAAAAAAAAATCTAGAATTTCTTACAGTTTTCTCTGTCTTTCCCAGAAAATGTAACTACTTTCAGCTCAACATAGTTGGAATATAAACAACAAGTGGTCTCTGTGGGCGTTGAAGAAACACAAATGGACTTAAGCAGGGGTCTGCAATACGGATTGGCTAGCCACCCAAGTAGACAGGTACGCTCTCAAAACTAGTAACTGAACATAATTACTTATTTGTAAAGTGACGACACACTCGTAGGTTCGAATCCTGACGGAGAGCACATTTTCATTATTAAGAATTCTTGATTTCGGGTATCCACTAAAAAAAAAATAATTTAACGTAACAAAATTTTCGGATTTCATATATATATATATATATATATATATAATTATTTATTTAAAAATATGATTCATTCGCAGGATCTACTTAGGCTCTACTTTTGTATCGAGCACTGTTTTTAAAATTAATAACAAAAATACTAAAGAACTTTGGATTATTTGCCTAACCTGTTCTTTCCCATTTTCTATATATTTTCACACACACACACACACACACACACACACACACACACACACACATATATATATATATATATATATATATATATATATATATACGCACACATACATATATAATTCATATATATATACATGAATATTATATGTATGTGTGCATATATATATATATATATATATATATATATATATGAATTAAAAAAAGACTTTATCTTAGCTGACGCGTTTCGGCATCTGAGGAACATTAAAAGCCCTCAGTAGATAGAACTAGTCGGTCAAGATAAGTTTTCCTTTGTCTTTATTCATATTGTCCTTTTACTGGTATATTCTATATTAAATTTTACTCACACATATGTATATATATATATATATATATATATATATATATATATATATATATAGAGAGAGAGAGAGAGAGAGAGAGATTCCGGCTTTTTTTTATTAAATTTACTAAGCAAAAATTAATTACAATCGATTAAGACATATATATCGGTATTATCATATCAAAATAACATAATTTGTTATGGTGATTTGTAGTAAAAAAGTATGGCGAAACATGATTTGTTATGATTAACAAACTATTCAAATAGTTCAATATGCAACACTTCAAAGCGCGCTGAATCCTCTCAGTAACACTTCCACAAATATTGACATATTTCTACATTAATTTCAGAGAGTTTATCAGAGAGTATTTAGTACTGCGCTTATATTCACAAAGTCTAGGTACCATATTGAAGAGCTTGTAGTGGTATTGACGGCATAAATCAACCCACACATTTTTGTTTGCTTACACATTCGTAAAGTAAAAAAAAAATGTGTGGGTTTATTTATGCCGTCAATACCACTATATATGGTGACCCCGAATACGAATGTGCGTGGAAAAGTATTGAGCGATATTTGAGAGACTTACTCAGATTTCACATTGGCAACTCTGACGTTTGTACCGACGTTTACAAATTTGAATCACCACATTAGACCCAACTTAACTGGTATCCTAACTCCGCGTCGAAGAGATATTAACATTATGGCTGGGCAAACTGATGCACACACAGAAGCCGCAATAACTGTGCATTTGCCAGCTTACAACAGTATCAACGTGCAAGTTTGGTTCGCACAGTTAACTGCTATATTCAACGCAAAGAGGATAAGTTCACAAACTTCCCGATATGCTTACGTTATAGAGAAGCTACCGGCGGAGGTAGCGATTGAGGTTTCGGATCTCCTGGATGAGATGCCATCTGATAAATCTTATGATACCCTAAAAGAAGCTATACTCCATAGAACTGGTCAATCTGAGAAACAAAAGCTGCGTGACCTCTTTAATAACTTAAGCTTGGGACAAAGTAAACCGTCACAACTTCTGCGTAAAATGCGGGTAGTATTAGGAAGCAACACAATGTCTGACTCCAGATCAGAAGGTTGCGTGTTCAGATCACGCCGGGGTCACCATTTTTGTAGTGGTATTGATGGCATAAATCAACCCACACATTTTATTTGCTTAAACAATCGTAAAGTAAAAAAGAATGTGTGGGTTGATTTATGTCGCCAATACCACTACAAGCTCCGTCCAAACAATTGTCATGAAAATACAGAAAGAAAGGGACTGAAGCAGATACGCCAAATCAGGACCTATAATATTGTTGATTTTTCTTTGGATTATATCAAGGATCTAGATATATCACAGGAACACCGAACCATATGTGACAGTAATATCCTAAGCATGTACGAATAGTAGACTTATAAATATTTAAGATAGATTGCATAATGGAAAATGCCAACTACCTGTGTACTCACTTCAACTCAAGAATGATGTGTGAGGATTGGGCAACTCCAGCCCAAATATAACGATTGAGACTTCATTTTTAGTTTATTCGTACTCTTGTAAAGATAAAGCATGATAGAAGGAGCCAGAAGGAGTCAAATATTAGGTGTGTGTAAACGTTCTAGAAAAAAAACCGGTTTACAACTGTGTCATTTAACAGGTATTTTAAAAAGAAATGTACATGGAACTTTTGCAAATGCTTAACATTTTTACATCTTATTTACACCTAAAAATAAATCTGGTAAAGAGTTTTAGAATATTCAGCAATTAGTCAAAGGAAGGAAATCGGCAGAAACGGTTTAAGAATTTTAAGAATTCAGTGAACAAGAAAATTATCATTAAATTGTTATAACGAAAAATCAAAGTAAAACAAAAAGAGAGAGAGAGAGAGAAGTTAATGAAAACATGACGGCCTTTTAATTGTATGTACAGACCGAACGGTGAGTATTGAGAGATACATTGACAAACACAACTGAGTCAGAAGGGAGACAGGTTGGCCAGTATACTAGAGCAGACAGCTCTATGTCAACACAGAAACACAAAGCGGACGCATCGGCAGACAGAATGCCTATGGTTCAGCACAAACAACGAAAAAGATTACACAATAATAGAATAGGCAAAATGTTTAAAAAAATGTCCAACATTTACTACAAGAGCAGTGTGAATACAAAATCATATTCAGTAACGTAATAAATGTCTGTTCAGTTGATTTATTTATTTATTTTTTTATTTTTAAAGCATTTCACCCCAAGAAAGGCGTAGGTGCCACTAGCATCCAAGGGGTTTACAGAGAGTAAAAGTAAGAGTAAAGAGGGAGAGGGTTACAGAGAGTAAAAGTAAGAGTAAAGAGGGAGAGAGTTTACAGAGAGTAAAAGTAAGAGTAAAGAGACATGTTTGAGGAAAGGATAAAGAGAAAGGCGGGGATCAAAATCAAGGCATCAGAAAATGTCGATTGACATTACATTTAAGTTTTTAAAGATTATAGTTATCAGGGAAGCAAGTAAGAGTAAGGGAGTTCCACTGTCGGGAGGTGCGAGAGAAGAAGCTGTTGGAATAGTAGAAGCAGTTACATCTAACTATTTCAACAGTGAAAGGTTGGGACCATGGTGCCAAACTAGTAGCACGCTTACATTCAGTTGAGACATCAGGAAAAATAGCCCGATAGAGTAGTTGCTATGAAAATACTTGTAGAAAAGACAAAGAGAAGCCACTTCACGTCTCTGAGAAAGTGACTGGAGTCGAGATGCCAGGTCAAGAAATATTACATTGCATAAAAGAGGTGTTATTTTTAATAATTTTACTGAATAACTTATTTATCTGATGATAAACTACATCCAGCAGCAAGACCTCTGATCGATAGATTTTGAAGAGCATGGAATCACCTCTAAACTGCTGTTTTCCCAGATCAACTCTGACCCAGGGTGGTAGCACTTGTTAGAGTCCCGCCAATGGGTAAATATTGAACACCAAAACAGAAATCAACAGTACATTTTTATAGTAAAATGACCAACAAAACATTTTTCTAGTAAAATAACAATCAATACCAAACCTAAAAGTATAAAAATACATTTTTATAGTAAAAATGACAAAAGACTTACCAACTGTACAGTTTACAATCCATAAAATATATACCTAAAATATTTTTATCCTGAAAGTATAAAATTACGTACAGAATATTTAGTTTTCGACTTTAAATAACCCATAGACGTTGATATGCCGCTAAACAAAATCAGAAGAGACTTGTTTATCAAATAGTAATGGTAATATTAGTCGTTTCTTTATAAGGAAGCATTCATTGATCGAGCAGCCAATACTAAAGTCGGTTAAAATTTATAAAATCTTCTCTTAAAACGATTTTTCAGGAAAATAGCTTTTTCAAGTCCAGTAGTTGTTATTGCTTTTTCCATTATTAATGTGTGTGGTGGGATCTTTCCTAACCTTTTACTGGAAGTAAGGTGGAACGTCAGCAGCTTGATTATGTTATTTTCTCTTCGAGTTACAAGTGCTATCTATTTTAGCTGTTGCCGGTGCTGGAAGTCTTCAAGTGATGGGATTACTGTTATTTGATACAGTTTTGCGTCTGTGATTGTATAGCGCCAGTCCATTGGATCGAAGAAGTGTGGTCTTCAACATAGGCTTCACTCTCTCATCTTTTACCGTTGATGTTTTAAAAACTAGCTATTCAATGGCACCCTTAAAAATCGGTTGTAGAAAATTGAGGATTTAGATTTTTATAAACGGATTTGGCGTCAATCATGACTTCCATATGGCAGTCTCGTTCTTTAAAAATATGACTCGATTTTAAAGGTTAATGTTTTAGTTTTGTAGCAACGTGTGCTGTTGGGCAAAACTATCTCTAGGGCAGCCTATTTTATGTTAAATTTCTTTCTGTCTTACACCAACTTTGTTGTAACTGATCCATACATCGGGGTATTTGAAAGTGCATAGCATTTAATAATTCCACACACATTTCATGATGGTTTCAGGTTACATGTCACCACTACTAGATCTCTTGTCCTCATAATTGTTGTTATCATCAAGGCATTTCGGCCGTTGTACCCAACGGCTTTCATCAAGTGTTTGCAGATCCATGATGCTAACAACAAAGATGGGGAAAATAATCCGAGCGTAAATAATCCTAGAAATTCAGACAGAAAATATATTCATTGTTTTATACTATCACTTATTTAAATAGAACCAAATAGTCAAACAAAACAATTTTATTTTGTTCCATTTTCTTGGCCAATTCAAGAACTTTTCAACAACCACTCGTACTATACGAGCACTGATCATATAAATATATAGATTACCAATCACCGATAGTATACAAAGTACCCACGTGATTTGTGATTCATGCAAGTAAATACAGATTGTCTGAATCGAATTTAATGTCAGTAAGCAATCTTTGTTCTAAAAGTTGATCAACTGTGGCCCCAATGTATAATGAGCTCATCTCAGATGATAACAAAATACACTTTGCAATCAGTGTCACACCAACATTTTCAAAGCAACCAACTGCAACATCGTGTTAACCTAGAAGCTAACGTCCTAGTCAGTAAATGCTGATTCGAGCTACAGGTGGTTGACCCAACTGCGCTTGGAATATGTACACGTGGGACAACTGGATAAGAGGAAGGTATATAAGCATCGCAAGTTGAAAAGACAAAGAATCTCTCACATCTTTGTGAGAGGAAGAATCCATGTTCAGAAAAGAAAAGCTCACATTCACTTGCCGATATGAACTGACAAAGTCCTGAGTTAAATAAACTTACACATAAGAGATTTTTTATCGTGTTCTTTGTACTCTGTACAATGATATCAGTACACCAATCACCTATAGTATATAGAGTAGTTGCTGTTATAGACAGTTTTCAGATGAAATAAACTGGTTCTCCTCATGGTGGGCGGATTCTCATGTGGCTGTTTAGACCAAGACAGGAATGACACACCTTTTCGCAAGTAGAGTATCCCAAAAGATCTCAGATGATTTCTACTGTCATCATATAGATAACTAATCACATATAGCAAATTGAAGTGCTTAAAGTAGAAGCAAACACTTAATAATGTGTTGCAATTCCTCTTTTCACCTGTATAAAGACAGCTACACGCTGTATATAATCTATACCGATTGTGTGAATATATCTACTGTTGCGTTCCGTGTCGTCACTGGACCACAACGCTACGGCATAGATGATATCAATGAAAGACGTCTCGTTTTTCTTACTCGCTTTATTGGCGGGGAGAGAAAGACGTGTAGCATAGATTCTAGGAGCCGGCAGAAGGAAGAAACTCAATGGGACGACGCATGCCGCTAGTTAGGGTTAGCGTCCCTCCGCTTGTGGTCTTAGCCTGTCTCTCGAACCTGGGTACTGAAAGCGTATTCACGGTGGAGTAATGGATAGCGGCTCGGATTGAGGAATCGGAGAAATGAGTTCGAATTCCATTACATTCACTTACGTGCTAATACTCTTGGGAAAGTTATGAATCCTCTTCTTCTCCCCAACTTCCAGGTATGGGTAAATAGCAGGACAGAGCGGGTTCTGTAGCAACTGGTCTACCGCAGAAAGAAATGGCAACCTACTGCGGGAAAAAATCTGCCTCGTCAGTCATGTATCGAAAGATACATGATTGCCTACGCGTGTATCATGCATGGCACATAACTGACTGACTGTTCGACTCTTCAAAATTCCTGCAGCCCTCTGTTGAATTAGCCCCATTTTGGATTTATATCCAAAACCCGGGTTTCAAAGGCAATCCATCACTGTCAGAATATTACTCCCACGGGGTATTTTGACCAATCGCTGACCATCCTGGGTAGTCATCGTATTCTGTAACGCTACCCAGGTGCGGTTCAGGACTGTCCCTAACTGAATTTTGTTTGTGAGCTCCGTTTGCTTAGCTTTCCAGATTTTAACTCCCTGGACAACAACGACTGAATCGTTGGCGAATGGAAGACCAACCAGCAGTAACACAATTCCAAGATCTTGTTGCAGACCGAAATCATAGCTGTGAAAGTTAACTTGAATGAGAAATTCTAGATCCGAGCCTGTTGTCGCATTCAAGGCCGCGCTGAATGCCGTCTTCAAAACTGGGGGTAGATTTATTGAATAAAAGTTGATAAATGTTTTAGAAAAATACATTTTTTCTATTGACTATCTTTGGGATTTTATATTATAAAATGTTTCTGTAGAATACTAATATGGAATTTCAATGAAATATGGTGCATGTACATATTACTAATCGTATATAGTGTTGCGGGCCGGTGAACGCGTTGAGAGATAAGCACGTGTTTCTCCTGAATGCCCACAACAAACATAGAGGACTCGGGATGTGAGTCCACGTAAAGAAATTTAAAGAAACAATAAGAACCGATACATATGTACAAACAAATGATAAAGGGTTACAAGTGACAAAGACAATAATGTGTGCAACAAATGAATGTGGAAACTTTTTCGTCCAATGTATGTGAAGTGAGTGAATGTACGTACGTACTTGTGGGCACACGTATTGTTCATGCGAGAAACTTACATGTTGACGGATAAGATCAGAAGAGCGTGATAAAAAATTATCTCAGAATTCCGAAGAGCGTGCCCTAGTAACGGTTACGAAAATTAAGAAGAGGTAACTCGACAATAGTTTTATAAACCACAAAGGACATTATTAAACATTGATATATTTATGTATTTCGACATTTATTTCATATCAACCTAATATTATTGTTTACACATCTGACAATGTCTAACAAATGTTATTCATCATTTGAATGGCTTTGAATTAAATACAAGATATTGAAATGGCATTCAATACACACTTTGTTAAGTTTAATAATTCAAGAAAATAATTCAATTCAAACAATGTACTTCAGTCGGAAATCTGATGAAATCAAAAAATCTTTACTTTTTTCCATTGTTCAATAGGCTTTAATCTTATTGTTCTTTGAATTATTTTCAATAGAAAAGACAAACACAATAGAATTACCTTTATTTCTGAGTGACCTATGTGATTTTGGTCCTATATTAGTCTAGGAGTGTTTGTTAGGAATCTGGTTTGGTTCTGGCTTGTTGGTATAAGGCGCTAAACACCTGTGGCTTTGTGTTAGAATAAGCACAAACCGATGGTGCCTTTGTTTTCTGAGATAATAGTCCGATATATATTGTTATTAATACGGCACTTAATACATTAATGGAAATCTAACCAGTTTTCCTAACATAAGTATTTCAAGTAGAAATAAAATGACATTGCAACAGAAGAATCTACTTTCATTTTTCCCGTTCTGTAAAAGATCTTATTATGATCGATCTTTGAAAGATTTTCATTAAAGAAAAAGGTTTTCTAAAAATCTGTTTTCTTGCAATAATATTCTACCATCAATAACATCACCGAACATATATCCCCCTCTTTAAATCACGATCGTTCAGGACGTAGTCAGTCATAATTCTCCACGGCTTCCTGTCTTTTATTAGTTTCGACGATACTTATTCTTTAAGAAACCTTTTGACTGTATGGTATGTGTTCCTTTGTCCATTTACCGGCTGCTTTCGCCTACTTTTCTTACTTCCGATGCATACTGACTGTTTATTGTATAATGATTATAATAATATTGGGTTAAATAACTGTATCGTTAGCTTGTCTATACTTCGACCTGGAGCCAGGAATCCACGCAATCAGTCGCAGAGAGTTAGTTATTCAGGTTGGAGTCGAATTCTCTTATATGTGACCATATGTAGACACAGTGCTCTGCATTTCAGAAGTACATAGCTTGAGCAGATATACGTATTTCTTGGTTAGGATTTTTCGACTTGTTCAGTTCCACTCACCATCGTTCTTAGCCGCGTCATGTCGGTGAATAGATTCGACTGGATTGTCTTTGAGTTCTTGTGTATGATGAGGAAGAAAATATCGTCAGCATATATGTACTAGCGACAAGCTGTTTGTGGAAGGTCGGCTGTGTAAATGGGAGGGGAGCCTACCTACCTTCATGTGGTCACTCCAGTAAGTAACCGCCATGCGTTGAAAATAACGGCAGCAAAAAGAATATGACAGAAAAGCTGCCCGATAAGTGGCAACAAATTATTACAAATTATGGTGAACAATTTTTCTCTCCAGACTCTATCATACATATCTATAAGCTTACTATTCACCCATGCTCAGAATATTGCTGCTACATATCGTCTGGTGCCCCTGCAAGCAATGGAGTAATAGATAGCGGCTCGGATTGAGGAATCGGAGTGCAGAGTTTGAATTCCAGTTGGATTCCTTGTGAAAGTTATGAATCCTCTTCTTCTCCCCACTCAGCTGTGGGTAAATAGCAGTACAGACGGGGTTCTATAGCTTTGGGTGGCGAGCGGTCTAGAAGGTAACTCTGAATTCAAAAACCGGCCTGAAAAGGGTTCGGCTCCGTCAGACGATCTCTCCCAAGAAACACAACTCCTACTTTTGCTGCAGTACATGTGGTGATCCTATGACCCTGATGGGTCACGGGATTCACGATCACGCGCGATATAAATGAATGAAATGGAATTGTACATAGAGCTCCTTGATATAATCCAAAGAAGAATCAGCAATATTATTGGTCCTGATCTGGCTGCTCATCTTCATTCTCTTTCCCACACTTTCTCTGTGTCTTTTCTATATATACTTTCATGGCCATTCTTTGGATGAACCCTTAGCTATGGCACCTAGATTTTTTTTAAAAATCTAAACACAGTACTAGACTGGCGAAGATGTCGCGTCAATTTACAGTTAAGTTTGTTAGATTTCGCCGTAAATTCAATGTTAAGAGTTTCTTTCCTTGCAATTCTCGCTTGTGGATCTCCCTACCGGCTACATGATTTCCAGCCAACTTTAATCTGCAAAAAATTAAATGCAATATCAATTGCTATCTACTGTCCTCCTGATTACTCTTTTTCTCTTTCTACCCATTATTGTTTCTGTTATTAATTCTTCCACATCCTGTAATTCCTTGCCTGTTAATGGATGTATTGACTTGCTTGGGGTGAAACCAATTAAAAAAAAAAGAATATACAATGGTATTAAATGTAATTGTACTGTTGTTTTATGATAATAGTGGTAAGCATTTTGCTACTTACCTTAACTGCTTCAAGTTTTCTGAATTTCAATTCATGGTGTGTTGGAAAACTTTTAATAAGATTTTCAATAATAAACTTTTATATGCCATAAAATATATTGCGTTTGAAATCTAATTTGCCATATTCAAATTAAGATATAAAACTAAGATGAACCTATATATGAAATAAATCATGGATTAATCGTCTCATGTCTAATAAGTGAAAACTTAAAATCTATGCAAAACTGAATCATATAAAGAGTGTTCCAATAACTTGGACAAATTTTAAATGTGAATTAATTTTAAGTGTCTAATGATTTGTTCTTTTTCTTTCAGATTTAACAAATTCTTTAACAAGTTTTTGGCAATTTCAACCATGGAAAGACTGACAATCAAACAACGTGTTAAAGTTATCGAAGCCTATTACGAAAATGGACGTTCAAACAGAAATGTATTTCGCGCACTTCCCAGGTCGCATCATCTCTAGAAACAGCGAAATCAATTGGCCACAATGATCGTTCTATTTGACGCCCTTAGATTTCTTCCTTTGGAGTTATCTCAAAAGTAAAGGTCTATGCCAACAAGCCAACAACACTTCAACAGGTGAAGGATGAGATAATAAGGCATACTGGTGAGATTGAGGAGCAACTATGCAGAGATGTCATCAAAAAGTTTGACCATCGAGTGGAGGTGTAGCGAACATTTGAGCGATATTATTTTTCACACACAATTGCCATGATTTTAAAACAAGATCCAAGAGAAATTAATACATTTTCAGCATTAACACTGATTTATTTACTGCTGACTTTGATGCGTCTTAATGAAACACACTTTACAAATAGACGAGAAGGTAAGGAAAAGTTATCATATCAAGGGGTGCAAACATTTTGTAATTAAGTGAATGTGCTTGATTCTACATTGCTTAACATTACATTGTATTCTCCCATATTTCGCAAGTTACTCTATGTCAGTTTGTGGTATAAGACCCCGCATCCTCGTTCGAATATGCAGATCTCGCATTCTCTTCTTGCAGTGCCAGGAAGACTGCTCCGAAATTGCCGGTGTTAGATCACGTGGTTCTCAATTCGGCGGCCTGAAGCGGTCTCAGGTGAACTCCCCCACTCACTCGGCTTCTTTGACGATCTGATATGAATTGTGTGGAATATCTATTTTGTTGTCTTACTTCAACCTGATCACTAGTCATTTGTGTTTGGGAATTTCTTTGGGTCGAGAACTTTTCAGTACTTTCCTGGTATATGTGTACATCAAGGAGTGTAAGTTTTCCTCAAGGTTAACGGAAAAGACTATGGAATCGACGCACCGAGTTCAAATTTCTTCAGAGACGTACTTCCACTTCTCTATTCGTGCATCTTCTTCCCAAGAACCGCTATTTTATGGAATAGACAGCCGAGAGAATGCTTCACCGATCGCGGAAATGTCAATCTCTTCACGTCTAGGATCGACTGTTATCTATACACCCTATTCTCATAATCTGCCCCTGTTACCTTCGCCTTTTACGTTCATATAACAACCTCATTCAATAACCCTCTGCTTGAGTGGATATTGGATCTTGTATTGGGAGATCAGTTACTACAAAAGATACTTTTGGTAAAGGCATGAATCTACTTAATCTCTAGCTGTGTATAAATATTAGGACAAACCCTTTAGCACTGTAAGTGGTCCAGCTAGAGGGAATTGCTGGTTCCCAGAAAAAATTCACATGCAACATTAATTGTTGCGTTTGCAGCGCAATGTCTATAGGATATAAACACGAGTATTTGAAGTATGCAATGGTTGTATTTACCTGCACTGTCACAGTTATCTGGATAAAAGTTTCCTTTCTTTTCATCCCGCTCGGACAAATATTGTTCAAATTTGGTTTTCCATTTGACTGGATTGTACTCATCATCACCTAGAATGAAATAAAAGCATCCATTAGAAACAACATTCTCAAACACAAATTTAATAAATGAATTAAAAAATGTGTTAATATCAATGAAGGTATGATTTAAAAACATTCAATATGAAATTGATGATTTTGTTTGAAGTTTAACGCATTTAATGTACGATTTTTCAAAATGATGTCAATTTCAGGTATGACCTTAAGTAAAAGAAGAAGAGTCAGACATGTCGGGTGAATGGGCTGAGGACGCCACTAAGCTGAGTGGAATATCAGACACATAGACTCAGACTTTGTTATACTACCCAGACATATGGTGGAATCTGGTCAGTTACTCTGCTACATAACGACCCTACGACCACACCCGGTCATGTGACTGATGATGATCATGACGATGATGATGATTACCAATTTATAAATTTTTCATACTAAAATAATCTAATTTCAGTTGATTATTCATTAAAGACTTCATTCCTGTCATGTTTTCTCACGAATGTCAAAATCGTTTCAACCTTCAATTTCGCTTTTAATATTTGCATGGATTAAAACATAATAAAAACAAAGTTTTATCGTCAAAATGTTTATGTTATTATTAAGAGGGAAGAAAAAAGTATTTCTGAGTATTTTATTAATTTTTTTAACCCTTTCTACCACGTTCGAAATTTTAGCATCTTTTTTTGCGGTAAAAAAACACATTGTTTTGGAAATTCTCGTAAACATCAAATCACTAATTACATTTTCAGGACCTATTCACTAATGAACTCAATTATTTTTTAAATTGTTTTTTGGAAAATCTTGGTAAAAATATTTTATATGTGTTACCTCCCACCCACTTACTTAATTCTTCATATTTATATTAGTAAAAAGCAGATCTCCGGGGGGAATTGTCAATTAGTTTTTGTCATACAGAAACAAAATTTACCGAAAATCTGCCTGAATGCAATACAACTATGATCTTATTTAATTAGAAAAGCTTTTATAAATATGATATATTAAGGACACTATTGTCTTAAAACAATTTTCGATGAATAGTGCATTTTATAAGAATTGTTTTTTTTTCAATTTTTTTAATGTTAATTAGAATAATTTATTATGTTTTAAATCTTTTAAAAGTCTATTAATTTCACTCTTTTAGGTGATATTATTATTAAACAAAAACTAATCATAAATGCAAAAGCTTAGTACAAATCAACAAACACCAATATTTTAAAAAGAATTTTGGATTGTTTTTGTGCGTGTATAAATGTGTCGATTTTTGTAGATATGGTTTCTCATACACAATATTATCAGAAAATAAGAGCGATAACTGGATATATATATATATATAGCCATAATGTATCTAAAATTCAGTAAAACATTACGTTATGGAGGATATTTTCTTAACTTTTAAAGATTATGAGTAATTAAAAAATATATATTCAGTCGTTTTTTTTTATATAACTAAAGCCGCCATAGAACAACATTAGATAAACATCACTCTGTCATTACGCTGTCAAACATTCGATAGATTCTGGAATAATTTGGAACATAATCGTTAACACCCACCTAATAAACGTTAGGATAATACAATAAACTTTTCTATCCATAATATACCATCGACCAACATATTTAAATAGTCGAACAAAAGCACAAGACACATTCAAGCAAGAAACAGACTGTCGCCGTTAGGTATTAACCTCAGCATTTATATATATATATATATATATATAATTTTTAATCAGAATGCGGTTATTCATAGTTGTTTTATGGTATTTGTTAATGATATGTCCTGGAAAGAGATATATTTGAACGAAGTAGCTAAGTGGCTTTGGCTACAATATCCAAGTAGAATACGGTAGCAGTAATCAACTGTTACGCGTCGTAGTCGCAGGTAAGAAGTGTAGATCAATGGCGTAGTCCAATGGGCATCGTTATAGACTTAGCGCTCAGACTAAGGCTCTTGACTCTCCTATACGTCCGTCGATATTTATGACGGACACCAGCCAATCATATTCCAGTGAGGGGGAACACAGGTGTACGCATATTCCATTATATCAGTTAATTTTTTTTTTACTGATTATTTCTTACGGATCCCTTAATTATTTATTGTTGACTTTTATTATTACATTTACTTGTGTTTATGTGTGCTTTAGTAGTTTGGTAATTTTTTATTATTTACTTAATTGGTTTATTTATTTAATTAGATGTTTTGTTTGTTCTATTTTTTTCGGGGGTTGGTTATGTTATTTGTTTAAATACTGACTTTTTTAAAATTATGTTGCATTATCTGCGTTGTATATAGGGCATATATTTTCATTTTTTCATGATGGTGTTTTAGAAGATGTTCGTTATTTCGATTTTTAAGTAACGTAGTAAAAACCTGTTTTCGTATGAGCATTTTGAGATAAGTTCTGTTCGTTTATTTAGAAATTTGTGTTGGTCTGGGAAGGTGATTATAGCTATTTTCTCGTCCAGACAAAGTTAACAGCTTTTGGGTTGATTGTTGAAGGCGGATGCTTTTTTCCTTATTTTACATAAAATCATTCGTGTAATCTGTTTTTGATTTTAATTTCCTAAAGTATATATATATATATATATATATATATATATATATATATATATATATATATATATATATGTGTGTGTGTGTGTGTGTGTATATATATATATATATGTGTGTGTGTGTGTATCATATATATATATATATATATATATATATATAAGAATATAATCTTGAGATATAGTCTTAGGGTAGGCTATATTTATGGGCAAAAGCGTTCAATATCAGGGATAGTGCAGATGTAAGTTTAAAATTATAATAGCGGTCACTGAGTGAAATCAGTCTGTTTCATGCTTGAATACTATCTTCAGGCACTGAAAACAGGACTGCCACCTGCGCAATTTTGACTTCAGTGTCCATTTAATATATATATATATATATATATATATATATATATATATATATATATATATATATATATATATAACAGGATATAAGAACAACAGGATTTTCCCAACCAAGTAACAATAAACAAAAAGATAACCTTAGTTTAATACTAGAGCAAATGGATTTTGCGCTTCAAAACATTTTGTCCAGATGGACTTAACCACAAATTAAACAGCACAGATATAATTAATATATACTACCATAAATCAAGCCCCACCCATATTTCTCACCCACATCAGACAGACATGCTTGCAAATGTGTTGAAATCTCACATATATTCACACACTCACACCAATATATACACATACACATCTCACACACACTTCCCCTAAAATTAAAGATAACATACACTTAACTCATACATCCCCTTCCCAGCAACTTGTCAAAATGAACAAGGAGGGAATTCTGAGACTCAGGAATTTCCCCAGCCTTTATTTTAATAACGACTTGAAAGAGGCCGTTTAACGAATGCAATGTCTGAACAAAATTAACAATAAAAAATAAATGAAAACTACATATAAAGTTCACTTTCTTCAGAGACAGTCATACATTCACGTAGTTCACTGCTACTAACAAGCAGGGGCTTTTTTGCTCCTGACGATGGCCATATTGGCCAAATTAATCGAGGAACCTAAATGAAATTATAAAACAAAAAAACATTAATATACAACCCAGTGTGTCTGAAAATTTTATTTTTTTAATAGTTTTTATTCTTCAAAACACACACACACCACATATATATTATTATATTAATATATATTATTAAAACTGATCCACAAAAAGAGCTCAATGTATTTATTATGACAGAGCAAATAATTAATAAACAATCCAATCCAATATCACCTAATGTGGGGAATAGCCTATTTCGGCAGACGAATATATAGGTTGTTCTCTTTCTCACTTTCTCTCTCTCTCTCTCCATATGTGTGTGTGTGTGTGTGTGTGTAACGAGGATATAACAGGCCTATATATATATATATATATATATATATATATATATTTATATATATATATGTCTATATATATATATATATATGTCTATATATATATATATATATAGATGTATATATCTATATATATATATATGTGTGTGTGTGTGTGTGTGTGTAACGAGGATATAATAGGCCTGCATATATATATATATATATATGTAACGAGGATATAACAGGCCTATATATATATATATATATATATATATATATATATATATATATATATATATATGTGTGTGTGTGTGTGTGTGTGTGTGTGTGTGTGTGTGTGTGTGTGTGTGTGTGTGTAACGAGGATATAACAGGCCTGTTTTCGCAAATGTAATTATAGCTTTGTGTTGCCTGGTATGTCCGAATTTTCTTTGCAGATTTAAATAATAAACAATTGGTCTTTCATAGTAGTATCTTGACCTAGATTATTGGATTTTTTTTTGTTTTTGTCAGTTTATGAAAGCAACATTCGTTGTATTTCTTCGTGTGACTAAGAACTATAAAACAGACATACAATATATTTGTTCATTTATAATAATTACTGTTTTTTAATGTAAAATTTTCAGACGGCCACCTTTTTCTATATGAACCCGAGTCAGCTCTTAAAGAGCCTCTTCAGATCCCATACATAGATTCCCATATATAGATACCATGCATTGCGTCCAACTCATTCAGAAATAGATAAAGCATCAGCTATAAATAATCCTTTTTCTCATATCAATAAAAAAAATTCATTAACATCGACTTCAAGCAAATCTGGTCCGACAACGCTATTATTTTAACTACCTTTGCTATTCGCCAATGTTTATTGTTTTAAAAAGCCATTATCAGAATTGTAATGAAACCTAAATTTGTGATGAAAATGAATTTATACACTTTTGTTCTTGAGTATTTAAAACAAAATATTAAACATTATTTATTTATTAGATTGTTTATTTACTGGAATAATTTTATAATTACGATATTCTAAAAACGAATTACAGTTAAAACTAATGCAATGCGATATTTATCATTTACCAATATATAAAGAAATAAATATAAAAACATTTTTTATTCATAAATTAATAAACATTTACTAAATTATTAAAATAAGAAAAGCAACTATTAAAAAAATTATTATTTACCATTTTATAAAGTTTGTACCAGTTATCAATGAGCCGATGTTTTGCCAAACATTCCAATAAAAAATCTAATAAGTAAATACTGCTTATTATTTATTATTCATATGTTTTGTTTCTTTTGACAATTTTTATCATCGCCTTTTAAAGGAATAAACATTACCTAGGATCGAAAGGAGATAAAATACTCATTTTGATACTCCGTTTTTTTTTTCTTTTTTTTTTTTTCTTCTTTTTTTGGGGGGTGCGGTTCATCAGATTTTATAGAGAATCGCAAATATAAATTTTACCAAATACCAAGAGTCACATAATTTGGAAACTTCCGACATTAGCAACAACTCGATAGCACATGTAACTAAAAGGAAAAATAATGTTATAATGAAAGGAAAATCCTATCAATACTAGAATGATCAATAACAGTGAACTTGAGAAATCTATTTTCCAGAAAATATATTTTCAGAGAAAGATTTTATAGACTTCAACTGATGACAAACTAACTTTTTAGTCAATGAATGACGAATGTTTCCTGGATAGAAAAGGTTGTTCTCACCATTGTTCTTATTCTATCAATAATGCCTTCATTTCCAACCAATCACAATCCATTTATATCTGATTTCCATTTCACAACATACAAAATGCCGGACTAGATGCTAACACAATTTTTTTATGTTGAAATTGCAAAATATACTGTTTATCCATTGAATTTATTTCCAAACACTTGTTTTATGTCCCGATTATTAATTTCCACATTTCATTATTTGCTGCGCTTAAAAATGTTTGCTTTTTTATTCTTCCTCCCTTGCTCCCTTCATTTACACAATGTCCTATCTTATTGGAGAACGAAGAAATTCGATAAGTAAATACAGTTTTGAAAAATTGTTTTAAATATCCAAGAAAATTGTTCTCTTAATTAATATTCCTGCCAAATAAAACGTTTTCGGTCTGAGATGTTAAAGATCGTCTCGGATTAGCTGAGATGCTGAAGGCTTTCTTGGGTCAGCTGAGATATTGAAGGTTGCATTGGATTAGCTGGGATGTTGTAGGTTATCCTGGATCAACTGGAACGCTGAGGGTTTTCTTGGACCAGCTGAGATGTTGAAGGATGCATTTGATCAGCTAAGACGTTGAATGTTGTCCTTGAACAGTTGAGATGTTGAAGGTTGTCTTGGATCAGTTGAGATGTTGAAGGTTGTCTTGGATCAGTTGAGATGTTGAATGCTGTCTTGGATCAGCTAAGATGTTGTCTTTAAGATGGCTTATGAATGTCAATTTCACCAATACCACGTCTGCTCATTATTACAATTGTCTTTTTCATATATCAAGCACTAGGTTCCGTTTGGTTCTTATATTGCTTAAAACTTTTTCGTTGCTCGACCCTTCCGTCCATGGAATTCTCAACATCCGGTTGTAGAATCCACATATCTGTTGCCTCTAATCTCCTTTTCACATGTGAGGAAATTATCCTACATTTACCGCCGTATATGATGGCTGATATTACATAATATATAAGCACTTTTTTCTTTGTTTCTAACGACATTCTCATGTGACATATTAATTTGCTTAGCTTTATGTAAGGCACCTTTCGCTATTTCAATGCTCTGTCTGATTTCCGCATCACATTTTCCGCTGTTCTGTATTCTTTTAAACACTTTTTAAGCACTATTTTCTTTGTTACTAATGACATTTTCATGTTTCTTATTACTTTGCTTAGCTTTATGTAAGGCACCTTTCACTATTTCAATGCTCCGTCTGATTTCCGCATCACATTTTCCGTTGCTCTGTCTTCTTTTAAACGCTTTTTAGGCACTATTTTATTTGTTTCTAACGACATTTTCATGTTTCTTATTATTTTTCTTAGCTTTGTCTCAGATACTTTTCGCTATTTCAATGAGCTGTCTGATTTCTTCATATTTTCCGTTGTTTGTTTTCTTTTAGACATTTTTAAACACTATTTTCTTTGTTTCTAACGACGTTTTCATGTTTCTTATTACTTTGCTTAGCTTCGTGTAAGACATCTTTCGTTATTTCAATGCTCTGTCTGATTTCTGCGTCAGATTTTCCGTTGTATTGTCTTGTTTTAAATTCTTCCCATAAAGTTAAATTTCTGTACTTGATTTAGACTGACGATTCATAGCTCACATCTTCGACTGTTCTTCTGGTTTACGACGATACATGTTGACTTCTTAAAATTCATGGTTACTATTGTCTTCCTGCTAATACGGAAAACAACTAAAACTAAGTGGGAGAGTTTTGGATTAACTTTACAGCCAGAGGGAAATAACAAAAAATGATTATAAACTTTTGTTGAGCATTGAATGCCTGATAAATAAAGCAATTACCAAGAGTGAAATATTGATCAAAATCATTACTGACCCAATAGGGTCATTATATATGCGTATATGAGCATGTGTGTAAATACGAATACGTATGTATCTGACTTAAAGTATTTCTTAGGTATGATAATCATTGACTATTTTTTCTAAAAAGCTAATCCAAGTTGGTCAAAAATAAACTTATTTCAGTTAAAGATAAAAATGTTTATAAATACTTCTAAAGTCGTTTCAAACAGTCTGTTTTGTTAAAAGTACTGAGATACTTACCCAAGAAATAGAACTTGAGGACTCTGCATTCTCCATGGATTGGCATTTGCTCGATGGCAAAATGCCATGCTTCTGTTTGCAATGCTTTGGCCACTTTATTCATTAGATCAACCCTGAAAAATAAAATCAAAATTAGCCAATAAATTGTCAATGTTTACTCATCTTTTTTATAACATATGTATCACTACATCAACGAATATAAACACTACAAATCATCATTCCTTATGTTTTTTAATCAAATCGATAATGTCTCTAAGATGCAAAGGGGTTACTGGAAGTTAAAGAGAAGGAAATGACGTTAGTAATAAGAAAGGACAATAAAAGAACAGGTTTTAGGAAGACAGAATATTAGGATTTGAATTTTTTAATATTGTACGTACCATGAGATACGTGTTGTAGTGTAATGGATATCAGCTGAAATCGGAGAGCCGAGTCGGTTTCGTTGCAATTACTTACGCGCAAATACCCTTGGAAAAGGTATGACTCTATCTCTTCTCCTCCTCCCAAATATGGGTTAAATAGCAGCACAGACTAGGTTCTATTGCCTTAGTTAGCATATAAATAATCCAGAAACAGTGTTCATGATATCAAACAGTCAAGAACTTCCTTCAATATCTCAATCAATCCAGAACGGCCTTCAAAATATCACAATCAAGAAAAAGCCTACAACATATGAAACAATTCAGAAGAAGACTTCAACATCTCAAACAATTGAGAAATAGACTTCAGCATATGAACCAATCCAGGCCAGCTTCCAAAATATCAGTCTATACGGAATAGCCTTCAACATATCAAACAATCCAGAACAGCCTTCAAAATATCAGCCAGTCCTCGACAGCCGTCAACATAACGAAAATTCCAGAAAAACCTTCGACCTATCAATCAATCCATAACAGCTTTCAACATATCAAACAATACATAAGCAAACTTAAGCATATAAGTCAATCTAGAAAGTGATTTCAACATTTCAGCCAATACAGAGACTTCAACATTTCAGCCAAAACAGAACAGTCTTCAAGATATCAAAAATCCAAAGACAGACTTTAGGATATCAGCCAATCCAGAACAGCCTTCAGCATATGAAACAATCCAGAACTACTTTAAAAAAAATTCTAGCAATTCAGAATATTTTTCAATATATGAAAGAATCAAGAATACATAAAAAATATCAGCCAATCAAGGGGATTCTTCAAAATATCAAGAAATCCAAAAGATATCAACATATCGACCAATCCGGAACAGCTTCCAAAATTCAGCCAATCAACAGCCTTCAACATATGAAATAAATCAGAACTATCTTCAACTATCAACCAATCCAGAACAACCTTCAATATATCACACAATCCTAAAAAAACTAGAACAAATAAAAGAGAGATTTCAAAATATCACCTAATACAGAACAGCTTTCATGAGATCAAACAATCCAAAAACAGTTTTAATTATATCATCTTATCCAGAACAACCTGCAATCCAGAATGGTCATTACGATATCACACAAATAAAAATCAGAATTCGGCATATCAGTAAATCCAGAAAGATAGTTTGATTATTTTAGACAAACCAGATAGAGACTTCAACCTACCAACAAACACAGAATATCCTACAATATATTGAACAATCCAGAAGTAGTCTTGAAAATGTCAATCAATCCAAAACAACTTTCCAAATATGAGTTAATCCTCAACAGCCTTCAGGATATCAATAACGAACAGCCTTCAACAGCCAATTATGAAAAGTCTTCAACATAGCAGCAAATCCAGAACTATCTTCAACATATGATACAATCAATACAGAAGAGCTTTCAGAATATCAACCAATACAGAACAGCCTTCAACATTTCAAGCAATCCAGAACTAATTTCTAAGTATCAGCCTATCGAGAATAGCATTTATCACAACAAATAATCCAGAAACCGGCATCAACATACAAAATAATCCAGAACAGCCTTTAGCATATCAACCAATCCAGAACAACCTTTATTATATCAATCACTCTAGAAGCAGACTTCAATATATCAGCCAATCCAGCACAGCCTTCAACATATCAACCCAGAAAAGGAATTCAAAATATCAGCCAATCCAGAAATACCTTCATAATATCACCAAATCCAGAAGAGCTTTCAACATATCAACCAATCCAGAACAACTATCAAAATATCCACCAATTCATAACAGCCTTCGGCATATAAAACAATCCAGAACAACCTTCAACATATCAAACAATCAAGAATAGCATTCAACATATCAGCCAATCCAGAAACACTCTTGAACATATCAGCCAATCAATAATAGCCTTTAAAATATCATCTAATTTAAAACAGCCTTCAACATATCAGCCAGTCCACATCAGCCTTCATCATATCAACCAATCCAGAACAGCCTTCAAAATATCAAACAATGCAGAAACAAATAACATCCAACGCAGAACATCCTTCAACTTATCAAACATTCCAGAACTGCTTTAATCATATCAAACAATCCACAGACTTCAATAAATTAACCAGTCCAGTAAATGATTTCAACATCATAGCCAATCCAGAACAGACTTCAAGATATCAAACAATACAGAAACAGATTTCAGTATATCAAACAGTCCCACACATGCTCCAAAAAATAATCTGACTCCAAAAGCGCAGAAAGGCAAACTCCAACATCACATTCAATTCAGATGAATACACTACTTAAATAAACTGATCCACTTGTACAAAGTAGAAAAATTTGGTGGAAATCATTTTGTACATTAGCATTCTTTAAACCTTTCCTAGGCTGAGACATTTGTCCAAGTCAAATTAAATATTATCATTTTCTCGATTTATATCCAGACTAATGTCCTCATCTTTTTTTTTGTTGTTGTTTTCAGAGCATTTCAGCTGTTATGCCCTCCAGACTTCATCAGGTGTCTATCGATCTGAATAACCTACAGGGAATTCTGAACTGAACCCTGCATTTAATCTAGGGAGCCATACTATTCTTGTTCCACTGCCCATGTCAAGGGATATCATCTAGTTCTTACTTTTAGTACTGCTCAACTATTGTTTTCTTCTTTCGACTGAGTACACATATGCAATACCCCACCCCTGATTGATATACACCTGATGAGGGCAGAACAGCCAAAACGTTGTGATAACAACAACAAAGATGGGAACAACAGTCTAAATATAAATAGTGTAAATAAGGATAACACCACATCCCAGAAATTCGGATTGAAAAATCGATTTTGAAGGTAAGTCCTGCATAAAGATAGTATCAAATCTATCTTGACTTTTAGAGTGTTATTTACTTTTAGAGTGTTATTTACCTTAAACTAAGTCACTAATATGTTATTTACATCATTGATATCATTAAGTTGTTGTTTACAGATCTCAAGATTGAAATGGTGCTAACATCATTGACATCGATATCTGTCTATATTTCTGAGATGATGTATCAATTATTTACACTATTTACATTTTTCGGACTGTTGTCCTTATCTTTTTTGTCATATTTATCACAACGTTTCACCCATTGCATGCTCCAACCTTCGTTAGGTGATTGGAATTTTGAACTGAACTCTTTATTTTGTCAACCAGTGCAGATTGTTCTAGTTCCACGTGCCATGCCATATCTCAGTATCAGTTACTTCCCTTTAACTCAACTCTCCAATTTATTGTTTACTTCTGCTGTAGTCAGGTATTGAACTCACAACTTTGGGTCTTATCACTGGATTACTTCACAATGCTTTTATCATGTCCTTGTGCTAGCATCATGGATATCACTAAGATGTTATTTACAGATATCAAGTTTGAAACTGCTAACATCATCGATAATTAATTTTCTTATTTTTTTTAACCTGTTTTAATCTTTTGAACTTTTAAAAACATTTTCGACAAACTTATTCGCATGGGACTTTTCCCACATCACATGGACAGAATTTTTTAAGTTCATTAATTATTTATCTCAAACTAAGAAAAATGGTTACTTAAGGTTTTAATTTATATAGAATTTTGTCCTTAAATTGAAAATATATATCCATTTATTCATTATTTAAAAGAGATGTTTTTACAACACTTGTGTAAAACAAGTCTTGTTTTCGTACAGAAAACAGTTAAAATAAAATTCAGTTATCAATTTGACACTGTATCAATATTAAAAACAAGATCTCTCTCTGAATCAATAATAAATTAATATTTTTTAATTCTGTTAAGGTCTAACGGAGATCTAAAGAATGCTAATCTACAAACATTATTTTC
>CAHIKZ030000635.1:367500-390000 GCA_903632075.3 Acanthosepion pharaonis
TGAGTGGCTGGGGAGCCCTTGAAGATTGACCGTCTGTGAAAAACAATATGTATACATAACCCCAGATTTTAAAAACGACTAGAATTACAGCTGAAAGCTATCGATGACCAACGCTCGAACAATGTCTATAATCGTTCGACCCAAGCACATGTTTGTAAACAAGTCAGCAAAAACAAGTAATACCGGAATGTCGATTGTGATGTAATTTTCTTAAGCATAAAAACGTGACATTTTCAACGAAAATCAAACGCAAAAGATGTGGGAGTTCGTATTGTACACACGTACACGTTTTCAGACATTTTTACGCAGATTAAAAAACGGCTTAATTGAAATAATTAGATTGAAAATATACTCAGTACAATACATAATAAAACACAAAGTAGGCAAGTGCGGAAAACAATTGTTTAAAAAACGTATTTGATATGTCAGCTATATTTGCTTCTTTTTTATTCTTAGTGAAAGACATGAAATTACGATAGATTAACATCTTAAATGTATTACCAGGTATGTATTAAATGTATATATATATATATATATATATATATATATATATATATATATATATATATATATATATATTCATGAATCATTCATACAAAAAACAAATATAGAGGTTAATGATTTAAATGCGAGAATACATCTTCGCAAACAATATAAATAAGATACACCAACCCCCGAACCTGTATATGAATGATATGATCCCTGTTTATAAATTCCCGTTGCATAAGGATTTTTTAATTTTTTACAAGCTTTCGTCTGTTCTTACAGACATCCTCAGGTATGGAAATAGATTTGTTCTTGTTTTTACTTCTTGGTAATAAATGTCGTTCTGTGCTTGATTTCTTTCAAATTAAGACAGATGTTAGATAAGAATAGGCTTGTATGATTTGTTTAGACTTCAATAAAATGAATATTTCCACTTACTTGACCATTCTCCAAAAAGTGGCAGATTTCTGTCTACATACAAATAACCATTGTCGCCAACATTATAAGTCCCATGTTTGCTAGACATGTCTCCGACCGCACATCGGGCCTGGTTATGGATTTCACATTCAGCGTAACCATTCTGTAAATAAAAAATAGTTTTACTTTGACTTAAGTAGCAACAATTCCTGAAGATTCAAATTTTGCGGACTTTTATTTTTATTTTTTATTAATTTATTTTTTTGGGGTAAAAATTTTCAGCTACTCCAGCAGCCTTCATCAGTTCTTTATATTGATCTAATATCAAGCAGTGACAAAAGCCGCCTTTACCAGGTATTGAACTCACAACTCATTTGGGTCCTGTCACTGGATCTAACCAACACCTTTATCCACTGTGCCATAAGGATTAAGATTAAGGCCGTGGAGGATCAGGGAAAGGTGAATTAACAGGGGATAACTGACATCCATTAGACATGGCACGTGAAACTAGAACAGTATACCCTAGCGAGCAAAATAAAGGATTCAGTTCGACATTCCAACCACCTGAAAAAGACCGGAGCGTGCAACGGCCGAAACGCTGTCATAAATGTGGTGACAAAGATGGGGGCAGTAGTCTGAATACTGTAAATAGTGTGATCAAATATCTACTTTTATGCTGCTGGATCACGCACGAAAAAGAAAAGTAAATCAAGAGATAACTAATAAAATCACTTCCTGATAAAATCAAAAGCCGATTTTCTTTAATCCTCTGCAAACCTTTAAAAAGCAATTTAAGTAAGAACACATATTCTGCAGCTATTGAGCTCATATCTTTTTGTGTCTCCAACTTTTAACACGAACTCTACTACCATGCTGACTTTTAAACTGACTTAATTATGCTCATTTTGTTCTCAGTGACTTTAATTTTTTTTCGCATGTACTACATTTTATTACCGAGATTTAAGCACGCATTATTTTCATTTAAACTGAACATGTTACAATACATACATTTATTGCATTGGATGTCTGGTAACAACAATAGTTTAACTGTGATATATATTCTATACTTTTTCTTCAATTGTCTTCTTCGGCTCTCAGTACTTCTATATTTTTTAAGCAATTGACCCCAAGCAAGGAAGGAGTGCCACTAGCACGCAATGGGTTACAGAGGATTGAGAACAAGAGTAAAAAGGCGTGTTTGTGGAAAAGATACAGAGAAGGACGGGGAAACAGATCAAGGTATCGGAAGATATCGATTGACATTATATACGCTAGAAATATTTCCTACTATGATTGATCCCCGACCCACACAAACTACCATTGAGATTGCGGGGACATTATCATTAATAAATAAAAGTATCAAATAATAATAATAAATATCATAAATAAAATAAAACTAAACAAATAACATTAAAATTTTGTTTCATATAAAATAAATAATACCAAAATAATAAAAGTTCTCCCAGCATGCAACTGAAACTTTTCATGTCTAAAAACAAACTTCGAGCCCCAAAACGCCGAAATTCTCTATGGGAACCCGGAGTGTCAAGACGCCCATCTCCTCTCCTCTGCACATTGATTTTCATGAGATCAAGTGACTTTTTCTTTATCATATGTGACCTTAAAACTCCACATACATCGTACGCAAAAATTAAAAAAAAAACAATTATATGAATTTAATTTACAACATAACATGCTTTTAGTGTTATTTCCTTTTATGTTTTTATTCCTGTAAACACGAGGCTATCCCTGCTGGTATGATTTGAGTGATCCCTCAAAATCCACCAATTATATGCTACTAAGTTATAACTGAAATTACAATCAATAATTTGTGAGATTCTTGCTGGCCATTACTCTACAATAAACTACCTTTTGCAATAGTTGTGTTATGGGGCGTGTTCTTTAACGCATATATCTTTTGTATTTTTAATGATTCAAGAAAACATCGAAACTCCAATTGTGAATCAACAAGTATATATTGAAATAACATACACGAACGAAATATACAATAATTTGTATTCAATGTATAGATTAAGGGAAAAGAAGTTGCTTCCCTTTTACCGTATTTTGATTTGTATTTGATTGTTCGAAAGAAAGTTCTCGTGAAAGAAAAATGTTCAGGAATCAATATTAGAACAAAGGCCTGTGTTATCTATTCTAAAAAGAATAGATAACACAAGAATACAATTGATCAGAAAGTATGTTGTTTTAGAGAAATTTTAGTGTCCTGGTTGAACTTGGCTGAGTCAGAGAGAGATATGTATATATGTATTACAAAATCATGTGTCTGTGTGTGCGTTTGAAATGTTGTGAGTAAAGTCATAGCTTTGTGTTGACAGGCGAAATTTGCTGGACTCTACTGGCAGCTTGTGAAAAAGTCGCCTCTTTTTAAAGCTACAGATAGGCTCCGAGCGAAACCGCGGGAAAAGTTGATTTTGCACTAAAATATGTGATTTGTTAAAATTTGACCAATCGCTAAATTTGTACTAACGAAACAAGTAAACAAGTTCAAAACCGAAAAATTCAGTGCAACGACTGCGATGGCTAAATTGTCCTATAGAAAGGCAATATTGATTTATTAGCCAATCGCAAACGAATAAAATGTGGGCGTGAAAAAACATAGCAGTCGCTACAGTTGCTGTAAGATCGACAGCCTTCAATAAAGCAGCAAATTAAGCCACATTTGAAAGTCAGGTTTTATAAATAGTTTGATTGACTTTCTACGCAGCTTAATTTTAAAAGAAACACCCAAAGTCACATGGAATGAAATTCATAATTTAGAAATACTGGATGATCATAAGTGTTTCATCTCGCCAAAATAATGCACTATTCCTATTACGATAGTTCAGTAATTCTGTAAATATAAAACGGGTCCCTCTCTGTCTCTAACCGACCGGGCAAATCACCCATGTTGGCTCTCCATTCTCGTTTGCGTCGGGATGCGTAAACACTGCGAATGGAAACACAAAGAGAAAACAACTCCACGGTGAAAAATGAAAAAAATGCCAATCCTGTTTTCCTTATATTTAGTTGTTTATGCAGAGATTTACTTACGGTGTGTAGGTGACACCTAGGACAAGTAGTGACACGGCTGAATAACAGAGTAATTCTTCACTTAAACCAGCAAGGATTCTCTCTCTTACCACTCCCTCTGACAGCCTCTATCTCAGTACGTGCGATTCGTGAATTACTCTAACAGCTGGACTGGAACTCTCTCTGACGGAGAACCTGTATCTCATCAACTATCGGAACTACCTTCAGTTCTAACTCTGACTGTTAGCATAAGCCTGCGAGGGAAAATTTCTAAGTTCCGGCCAACTGGCACATGTCCCCGAATGTTTTTATTTACTTGTCTATTTCTCATAGTACACGCCAATATAAGATCTAAGAGCCACAAAGGTAGATGGTTATTTAATTAAGTTGTTGTAAGAGCGTAAAAGGAGGAAGTAAGGAGTGAATATTGCGAATATATGTTAGATTGATAACGTTGGACCCGACAATTGAAATAGTAAAGATTGTAGTGGCCAGGGAAGTCTCCTCTTGGGCGACTGCTCCACAACGTAAAAGGTCTGTGGAACAACCTGTAAGAGTGGGACTTCATCCTTACCAGTGGAATACGGAGTGAATGGGGAGGAGTTGACCTTGTGTACGTGGCATACCTTTTGGTCAGTGGGTGACAGCTTTGAAGATCTTCTTTCACAGATATGTTTGTTGTCATAAAAACAGCAAGTATTTCTGATTCAGATAAAATTATTTAAAGTCCACTTATACTGTGCCATAATTTGCTATGCCCCTCGCAAGCGCACGCGCGTGCGCGAGTGCGCGTGCGCGAGTGCGCGTGCGCGAGTGCGCGTGTGCGAGTGCGCGTGCGCATGCTTGCTAACTATTGAAAAATAACGTACGTTAGTATTGACATCGAAGGGATTGTACACCTCTCCGACTCTGCTGCATGCTCTCTGGACGCCTTCTTCCATGCTGACCCTCCTCTCTTCTTCGACATGTTCCTTGTGTTCTCCTTCATCAGAAACATTTCCGTTGTTTGAGTCAGGTGCACGGTCAGCAAACTGTTCTTCCCACACGGGATCACGATGAATGCGCCAGTCATGATTCCTGCTCTGAAATACAAAAATGACATTTTGTAATCTTAGCGCCATCTGACAAAAGACCATAATAGTGAGCGATGTGTAGACCCAACAAAGAAACATTTGTCTGTAATAATAGCCAACGATCTATAGCAAACAGCTTTTTATGATAGTTGCTGTAGGAATGCCAGTGTGGGGTTAAGTAGAGAATGAAGCTACATTTGAAAAACAGGTTCTATTAAATACTGAATTGACTTTTTACTTATTAGTAACCCAAATTAACTCAGCAGATTATTTTAAAGAACCTCCATTCACCAAAATGTTACATGGAGGGAAATACATGATTTTGAAATGCAGGAAGTATTCCATCTCGCAATCCTAATTTACTATTTATATTACAACAGTTCAGTTATTCTATAAGCATACAACTGGTCTCTCTCGAAGTCTCTCAACGACCAATCAAATCACTCCACGTTGTGTCGCTATTCTCATTTGTGTCGGTCGGCATCAAAACTGGAAAAAGAAGCGCAATTTCGTTATTTTGATTCCTCCCTCTGAAAGAAAAATTAAAAAATGTATCAGAATATAGTAACTTTAGTCTTTGGAACTATTATTCTATAAACCGAAATATTTTTTGTCTTAAAAAAAAATTACAAAGGGGTGATAAGCCGTAAAGACGCAAATCAAATAATCAGTTATTGGCTGATTAATATTTGTGGCTTATGCCAGTTTAGGCTAAGATTAGTTGCCGTCTGGAACCTTGTTATTCTCAGCATCCTTCTGAAGAAGTACGGACCTCAGTTGGCTCAATTCTCGTATTGATCAGTGAGGAAATGATCCAGCATTTATTGCCCTGTAGCAGGACTGACGTTACTAAGTGCCATAGAATTGAGGCCTGTCGCCGCGATAAACTTTCATCAGTAAAAAAAATTCATTGAGGGCATCTACTGTAGGGGGGGATAAGTTTGCTTCTCCGATCAATTCGCCAGAGTCGTGAGTGTGCTCCTTACTGGATTCTCCATTCTTGTGGACTTATGCCAAATTAAACGAAGCTCAGTAAATAGCCAGGCACATCAGCATGATGCAGTGTTTAGTAAGCTGATTATATCAATCAGTTAGTGGGTGTGATATTCATTGTGTAGCTAAGTTTATAGACGTGAGTAAATATCTTTCAGAAAATACGATGAACAAAGCAGTTTCTTCCTATCTAGGTATTTACTAAATCAGGTACAAGGTCATATTTGTGAGGAACCTAGTGAGGGTCTTAGTTATTCCATTAGTGATGGTCTGTGCGACTACCTTTTTAATCACAATTCCACGGCTATATATATAAAGTTAGATTAATCTAATACACAGTAGAGTAAAAAAAAAAAGGGAGACAAATGTTCAGTTTGCACTAAACTTAAAAAAATGTAGACAGAGGTCCGGTTTACACCAAGGGCAAAATGTAGCCATAGGCCCTGCTTACATTAGAGTGAAAAAGAGTGGCCGTGGTCTGGTTTGGTCTGCACTAGACATAAAAACGTAGACATAAGTTCGGTTTATACTAAGCTCAAAAAAGGTAAACAGAGGTCTGGTTTGAACTGGAAAAAAAACTGGTCTAGTTTAGACAAAGGTCAGTAAGGTAGACAGAGGCCCGGTTTGCACTATACTGAAAAAACGGAGATATATGTCCGGTTTACACTAAGATCAAAATGTAGACATAGGTCCGTTTTACACAAGAGTAAAAAAAAGGTAGACAGAGGTCTGGCATGCACTAGACAAATAAACCTATACATAAGTTCGGTTTATACTAAGGTCAAAAAGTTAGATGTCCGTTTGATACTAGACATAAAACAACGTAAACGTAGATCCGGTTTACACTAAGTTCAAAAGTTAGACAGAAGTCAGTTTTTCACTAGACTTAAAACAGTGTATACATAGATCTAGTTTACACTAAGGTCAAAAAGTTAGACAGCGATCCATTTTGCATTAGACTTAAAACAGCGTATACATAGGTCAGGTTTACGCTAATGTCAAAAAGTTAGACAGAGGTCCGTTTTGCACTAGACTTAAAACAATGCAAACATAGGTTCGTTTTACACTAAGGGCAAAATATAGACATATGCCCGGTTTTCATTAGGGTGGAAAAAAAATTGACAGACGGTCCTGAATGCCCTAGACTAAAAAACTAGTCATGTCCGATTTGCGTTAAAAGCGTAGACATCGCTCCAGATTACACATGAATAAAAAGAAGTAGACATAGTTTCAGTTTACACTAGGGTGAAAAAGTTCAAAATTTACAAGTATCAACTTAGAGGGGTATCCCGTTTTATTGGGAGTCTACCTCTCTGTAGAGAGGTAGGGGTATTTTAAGTCCTGCCGAAACGTGCAAACCACAAGCAGTGGACACTCCATAAGGATTGCATCGTATACAGTAGCCATGGTCTTTAAAACTAACTTGTTAACCACTGCACTAAAGCGAGGTAGCTTCCTCACTTTGTATTGCTACTAAAGAAAATAAAAGTAAATTTCCATGCATGTCTAAAAATAAATTTATTTTAGTACACACACTATAGAAAAACACTGATGGAAAGTACTTATTATTACAATAAATGAAGACCAATATCCATTATAAATTAGCAGTTTACTCAGTGAATGCGTAAATGATGTATTCTCTTTTATATTTCAACAATAAAATACGTACGCTTTGACGTTTGGAATTTTGTGTTCATGTCAGTTGTTGTTTACGACAATATAGCATATATATTTACCATATATGTTAATCGTACGCCTTTCAAATGAATAACTGAATGACGTTCTGAAAGTGACGCTTGAGAGAACAAATTACTTGTAGTTTTCTCATAATAGTCACAATTTAATAATTAATGTATCTAGCGTATAAAGATTTCAGAGACATGTCAAAAAGCCACATTAAAAGGTCAATATATGACCGAACGAATTTGTCCACGAAACTCTGAAGTTGAGGTGCTGAATATAACATCTATCAGTTAAGTGACAAATTTTATATTTGTAGCAATCCTATATATATATATATATATATATATATATATATATATATATATATATATATATATATATATATATATTGATATGTCCCGGAAAGTGATATATTTGATTGAAATAGCTAATGGTTTTGGCTGCTATAAGCAAGTAGAATACAGTAGCAGTAATCGATTGGTACTCGTCGTAGTCGCAGGTAATAGGTGTAGACCAATAGAATAGCCAATGCCGTAGTCCAATGGGCGTCGTCATAGGCTTAAACTCTGTCGTACCTACACGTCCGTCTATATTTATGACGGACACCAGCCAATCATATTCCAGTGAGGGGAAAACACAGGTGTATGTATATTATATATATATATATATATATATATATATATATATATATATATATATATATATATATATATAAGGGGAAGGCACTGGGAATTCCCAGATAAAATAAGACTTAAAATTTACTGATGTAGAAGAAAACAAATTACAGGTTATAAAAACAAAATTTTCGACCCATCCCTATTTTTTATTAGTTGTCTTTTCACCTATAAAATGTAATTAATGATGTTTCCTAAAATGTATGAATTTTCTCTCTATTAAACACATGTCTTTTTCTATATATATTTCCACTAAGAATATTTAAAGCTATATACACAAAATATAAACTTATACATTCATATATAAAAACTTTCTTGTAAAAATGTAGATAAAATGGAATTTTACTTTTTATTATAATTACTGGAAATTAATACTTATTACCACTATGCAGGTTTCATTATAATGTCCACTGTCCCTACTCTCACTCCTCTCTCTTTCCCTCTCTCTTTATATATATATATATACATATATATATATATATATGGAGAGAGATAGATTCTAGTATATTTCATTGTTAATCTGGACATATGTCTATTTATTTTTATTGTGATCCTATCCAATTGTTTAATTCTTAATGTTGACTTTAAATTTATTTTAAAAATTGCTGTAGTTAGGGCCAGTTGGGTATCGTCTGTGAGAAAATGACCACCATGACCCAATTCACACCGCCAGAAATGTGGAAACGGCATGCTGTACTGCTTGGCATTCGCGCCAGAACCTCCAATACGAACATTTCAGTGTGTTTAGGTGTCACTCTGAGGACAGTGCAGAAGATTCGGAAAGGCTGAGTCTAATGGGGATTATGAATGCACGTCTGCTCGGAAAACTCACTTCTGATGAGAAAAAAACTCCCGAATTTGTTGGTGAGGGTCTAAGACTAAACATGGATGCCTGCATCAAGTGCCCTAAGGTGGTAGTGTTGTCTTAGGTCAACAAGATGACTGCTGGAAGATCCTATATCTGGCAACAGGACTCTTCTCCATACCACACAAACAGGAGAACCCAGTCATGGGTGTCAGACAATGGCTGCACCATCATCCCTTACATCTGGCCAGCTAACTCACCAGACTGCAAACCTTTTGATTATTATGCGTGGGGCGCAGTTGATTGAGAGACCAACAAAACTCCTTGTAACATCAAAGATGAACTGAAGGCAAGGATCATGGCAGCATTCACCAACTTAAATAAGGAAACAGCCGAGAAGAGTTTTAGGAGATTCCAAAGACGTCTGGAAGCCGTGGCTGAAGCCAATGGCGATTTTATTGAATAAATTTACTCTTCACTACTTTAAGATATTTTTGTGTAATTTTGGTAAATACATCTGTTAAAATGATATAACAGTGTTATTTCTATTATTGCATAATTTAGACGATAATTTATTCGTCTCACTCTGTGTGTGCATATATATATATATATATATATATATATATATATATATATATATATATATATATATATATATACACAAACAGAGAATGTCTCATATCGAGAATATTTCACATTGAACATGAAGAAAAAATTAATTATTTTTAATAATATGTAGAAATCTCCACTTTTACTTGAAGACGGTCGCGAGACCAGAAACACGTGTCGTAAAATTATGTAAAACAAAGCATAATATTTTTTCTAAATAAATCCACATTACAACCAAAAAACGTTTGCGGCACCTCTCTTCTCTCTTTTTTTAATATACATACTTTTCTCTCGTTGGAACCACTACAACATATTTCTTTTATATATGTACATATATATATATATATATATATATATATATATATATATATATATATATATATATATATATATATATACTTATGTTACCAAAATACCCATGTAGTTTTTCTCTGTTAACTTATTCATTAATTTTTGGGGGTTACCCATTTCTAAACATCGTTTCTGGTATGGTTTCGGTGTAAGTATATTTTCACCTTTTCGTTCATGTCATGGGTTTCTCATTCTAAGTCATTATCTATTACACCACCGCGCATCCTACTCGTTACTATCGTTAGGATACTCTTTTGAAATTATCTGGTATTATATGATATCTGTACGTTTCATGTTACTGAATATATTTACGGACTTCTAATTGCTGAAGATTTTATTTATGTTGTTAAAAAGAGGACATCTAAAATTACTTATATATATATGATGCGCTTTTTTTTATCTGTGGCTGCATGTGTGCGTGTGTATGTGTGCGTATATGTGTTATTATTACTTTTAATGAAACTAAATACTTACCATGCGGCCTTCATTGTTACTAACATCAATGTACACCCAAGTTTCTGTGGTATGACCATCTGGGTAAACGTACTGCCACTGAAAAGTATAAAAAACATAATTTAGTCTCTTATTAAAAAAAAAACAGTTTACCAATTAATTGGTCTTTTTTAATGTCGACAAAGCGGATAAGTTTTCTGATGTTACTGTCCGAGCATATAAATTAATTATGGGTAAGTGATTAAATTAAATGTTCACTTACACCTTGCCACCCTATGACATTTTTGCCAAATATCTGGTAATAATTACAGTGTACATGAAAAACTGGGTTCATGCCTTTACTAAGGATATTAACACGAAGTGAATATAAACAACCTCAATTCGAATTCGAACCTGGCTTATCAAAACTTTATTTTCAATTCTCATAACGCTTTACGGTCATATCAAGTTGAAACATTGGTTCTCATACGATCATCGAAGTTAATAAACTTCGAGCCTTGTCATTATTTAGATGGGTTACCGCTTTGGAATATCGGGTCTTGTAAACTTGGATGTGCGGGTGGCGTCAAGTATAACGTCCCTGAATTGGAAATCGGAGATTCGAGTTCTAATACCAGACGTGTTCGTTACATTCATTTATGCCCAAATCCCCTTGGAAAAGATATGAGTGAACTACTTCTCCAGCAGCTATGGGTTAATTAGTAAGTCATATCAGTAAATCATTATTATCCCTCAAAATTCTTACAAATTAAAAATATTTTCTGGCTTTAAAACGGTTGATAAGCTGTAACATCCAAATCAATCAATCACTTATATATTCCGTTATACCCCGGTATTTGTTTGGAAATGGACTCCTAAAAGTATTACGGTCAGTCTTGTACATTTTAGGCAGCAATGTCTCGATCTTCTTTCTAGGTACATCTTTGTCTATATAAAGTTCAATTGACATGTCATGTTATTATCCTAAGAAATCGAGCAAGATCTCAATTTTGAGAATAATGCAGATTTTAAAGTAAGTGTTAAATCTTTTTAGGATCTCTCTCAGTCTGAGTTACAAAGTAACTTAGTTTTTAACTCAAAAGAGGCACTAGCGTAAATTTATAATCAGAAATCTCATTATAAAGAGAAAAAAGGGTTTGGAGAATTTAACACTCACAGGACATATTTAAGGCAAAAGAAACAGGGATACAAATTGTAACCTATTTAATGAGGAGGATAGAACTCACTGTTTAGTCGTAATTGATCTAGCGAGACAAGCTTGTTAACCATTACACCACATCAAAGTGTCCGATAGTGTTTTACTAAGCATAGCTTAGAGGTGGCTCAAGACTGAAAGTGTGGAGCACCAAGTGAGGAACGAACTCAACATTCAGCCGCAATTGATCTGGCAAGACAAGCTTACTATTACATCACGTTTAAGTGTGCAAAGATGAGCGAATGGATGGCAAAATACGAACAAAGTAAGGCAGAAAAACGTCAGAAGATATTTAGTGCAACTAAGGCGGGAAGTTGTGGAGAGCTATGAACTGAAAGGACATGGCACATAAAAAGTTTGGCTCTTGTGTATGTCACAGCATACATCCTGGCAGGAAACATTAGTGGCTTTATGCCGTGGTAAGCTCTCTCTCTCTCTCTCTCTCTCTCTCTCTCTCTCTCTCTCTCTCTCTCTGTGTGTTACTGTCATGGATGAGGTATCTGTATTCCCCACCAGCGTCATTCGTTGTGTCATGTTGTCATGGAAAAGCCACTAATTCATCTCCTACTTAAAATTTCCTCCTTTGAATATCAATTCGCTCGAAAATATCTTATTAAGATCATAAGCCGAATTTTCTAGTCAGAAAGCAAGAGACCAATGTAAATGTTGCTTTTGGAGCTGATAATTCTTTATTGTTTGGAGTCACAAAATACAATAGTAACTTTAGGCGAACGATTAAACTCATAGACGGGATTAAAAAGGCTTTTGTAACGTGTTCGTCTTGTACGAGAGCAATAACTTTATAGTAATATCCAATAGCCATATTAATAACGAAGTCATAGTGTTCAAATAGCAGTCATTAATATAACTTTGGGGTATTGGACTTGAGGCAACTGATACAACGTTACAGCGACCATTGTTCGCCAAAGACCAGTCACATATGATGTCGTAACGATGTCGCAGTAATATACACTCTGCAGTCATACGGACAGCAAATATTCTGTACCATAAATAGTTTTATTATCGAGAAAATACTGAGAACTTACCATATGAACGTATCCATGGACATAACCCCAGAAATTGACACGGGCTTCCCATCGTTCAGCTTCCGGTTGAAGGAAGCTCATGTTTCCGCAACCCTTAATTTCGCTGTAGTCATTTGAAACAGCCATAGCACGTTCCATAACACTGGAAGGACCATAAAGAGCCAAATTATAATCTCGCATTGTCTTCTTCTCGTGACCACGGTCTCCAAAATAACCAAATTTACCACTCATATCACCCATAGGGTACTGGCTGTGGGTACCCTGGCCAGGAGAAGGAAGATTTTGTATGGGTACTCTGAATGGATTCCACATATAACCAAGAGCGACTTTAGAACAGGATGAGTGACTGTTCTCCACTGCAGGGTTGAAGTAGATCGCCCAAGTGTTAACCTTCTTGTTCAGACCAAGCATGTCCAAACGAACTACAGCTGGATCGAACTGGGTCTGTTGCTCAAAAGTAACTGATCCTTGCATCGAGGTCGTTGTGTGGTACATTTGCCTCATCACGGCTTTGTAAGGCCAGTGTCGGTAAATAGTAGCACAGGCCAGGCGATTTTGTCGGATGTTGTCAAAGATAACTAGGGATCTGCCTTCAATGCTGTAGGGACCAAACAAAGGTAAAAACGTTGTTGTAATAAACGTCTTCTTAGCTGGTCTTTTCTTGAACCCAGAACGGATTTGAATCCCTCCAACACGTTTCGTAATGTCTCCTACGGCACAGTGAAAACCTCTTTCCTTGCGACACGAATCCATGTACTGTCCGTCTAAGGCGAGGTTGAAAGGGTTGTACACATTACCAGTAGAACTACATCGGTGGGCGCCGTCTTTGTCATTCCAGTCAGTAGCCGTACGTTCACCAATCTTCCATTCGTGATCCATCGTAGGACCTGTCCCGTCGCTATAGTCCAGCTCAAAATATACAGTCGTATCGGACATTGGATCCTTTGTGCTTTGCCTGAACATTGCAAAACCAAAAACTGGGTACCAAAATTTGGCCATCAAAATAACAGTATCTTCAGGATAATTAACATTAGAACAGAACCAGCGGCTGCCATCAGTTCTGTGTACAACAAATGAACGCCCAATGATACTATACTCTTCAAACAATGGAAGATTCCAGTCCCAGTAGGTTTCAGCGAAGGTGTCTCTTCCGTTAAGCGTCCCAAATTTGCCGCTCAAATCTCCAACTTCATACTGATCGTTGGTACCTGTTCCAGGTGCTGGTGAGGAATTAAGCGGTATGTCAAACGGGTTCCAGTGTCCAGAAAGTTCAGAGTTAGAACATTCGACTTCGTTGGCAGTGATGCGCTGAGAAACCGGATATTTGTGTACGTGGTAACCGGAAGCCTGATCACGTAGGTTCTCAAAGTTGACATACAGAACTGTCGGGTCGTAAGGAGAGTCTTGTTCGAAGCGGATTGACCCCCAGGATCCATCTCCCTCGAAGTAAACGTGCGCAGTTTTGTGGCGGTACTCCTGAATGAAACTGCAGGCGATTACTTCTTCGTTTTCATCAACAATCCCCACCCACTTGCCGATTATGTTATCAGTGCCTGTGACCCATACGTTCTGCTCGACCCACGCCTCACGTTGATCGTAAGGATTTTGACCGACTGGTAACATGGGCAGTTTTTCCACCCTGCTGCGAGGCTTGTACCTGGTTTTCAGGCTGCGGCACATCTCGCTAGCATCCGTTTCGGTTGTCGGGTGGAATATATACCAATGGTAGGAGGACCGCTGCTGGGTGCCTGGTGCCATATAATATAAGTCAGAATAAATGGTCGTGTACTCTGTCTGCTCGTACTGCCTAAAGATGATTCGACCTCCGATAGAGTTCTGCAGACGAGCATAGGCTGTTACGTGACGTCCCCTGAACATGATGGTGGCGCATGCTGGCTTTTTCGAAGACTGCGTGGGATTCAAGAGTAGAGTGTAACCTGAAAAAAATAATTTAAATTTAATCGGTTTTCAAAACAACAGATTCAATGTGAAATGTGATTTTTTAAGGAAAACTCTCAAATGCTATTATTCCATGAATTATTAGAAAAAAATATCACTTTTTTATCACAATGTTTCAGCCGATAAAATTTTCGGGTTTCGAAAGATCGTTTTCGGAATCTGAACGAAAAATTGAAAGAAAACACTAAAAACGGTTTCCAAAAGAAATCTTAGTGTTCATTCTTCTGGTCAGATTTTAGAAAATGAATCGTCGGGCCAAGAATATTTCTACATCTCCTCATGTATTGATTATGTAACCAATTGATATTAACGCTAAAACAACTGATAATATTCTTCTAAATATAATGGGGAAAAAAGGGAATACCGCTTTGAGTCATGTTTGAAAGTATAGCGATTTTCCAAGCGTAGATGTGGCACAAGGCCGAAAGTAGGGGGGCACTCAGTGAGGATCGAACTCACTACTCAGTCGTAATTGTTCTAGCGAAACAAGCTCGCTAACCATTACACCGCCTCAAGGTGCTCCATGTTAGAAAGTATATGTTTCTTTCGTAGAATGGTCGACATTGATTTCAGTGTTTCAAGGATATCAACGCAAACATGTGTACGCAATAAAAATGATGTTATATATTTAAAAAAAATATATATATATATATATATATATATATATATATATATATATATATATATATATATATAAGGCGTTTCTGAAAATATATTGACATATGAAGGTGTCGGTTTCGATAACACAGTGGTTCAATTTTTTTAAACATCCCTTGTGCTCCTTGCATCCTTTCTGAGTAGATCAACGGGAAACTTGATTTTGATTAAGTATAGAAAGTAATTAAAACGAAATGATGATCTTTCTTTAAATAGTTTACCTAAAATCCTCAAAGTTCCAATCGATTGTTCGTGAAATCAAAATGTAGAAAGGTGAATGTTATAGTAAAATTAATTTTTGTCTGTTAAGAATAATAATACATAATAATAATAATAAATAATACATTTAAAAAATTTTGTCGGATGTGCGCATAGCATAACATTTATTCGGCGGAGAAAGTGGAATATGTGCACCGAGTTTGAATTCTGGTCGGGTTCGTTGCATTCACTTTCTCACAGATAACATTGGGAAATAATGAATCCATCTCTTTTAATATCATTTATTGTTTAAACAGCGGGACAGCTGAGCACTCTAGCTTCGGTTCGCAACCAGTCTAGGAGAGAAAAAAAATCTGAATACTAAACCGGCTGCGTATGCAACTCGCAACTCCAACACTGTAAACAACATGTTGTTCAAAAGAAAAGAAAAAAGAAAAAAAAACAGTAGCAACATTAAGTGTGGTGAGGCTTGGCCCTAATGTGATGCATTTGTGGTCCTGTCATTCACATAAGAATCTAATGGCATTGAGGAGGAAAACGTGAAGGGAAAAAAAGTAATTATTAAATATATAAAGTTGAAAATTGAAACAAAATACCAATCTTTGGGGATGGGGACAAGTTTTTGTTAAGACGATTAAGAAGCCGTTAATTGCCTGCATTCGACATAATGTTCAAGGTTATTTAGAATAAGAAGATATTTAATATCGTCATCATAAATTAAATTATGCAAAATGTTACAAATACTTTATGTGAGTTGTTTATGTAAAATAGCGATATTCCTGGTAGTATTTATATAAATGCGTAAGACAAAAACACAATGGATTTGAAGAAATATGGATATTCATCCTGCATAGGGATTATCCAAAATGTTGCTGATACTTAACGGGCATTGGACATAAGGAAGGTGGGAAAGAGGAATTAGAGAAAAACATAAACCAATAATTTCATTCACATTGAAAATAACATAAAACTAAAAGAAAAAAATGACGAATGCTTACCCCCATTTTTTTAATCATTTCCCACCAAGCAAGGTGAGCATGCCACTAGTAAACGGGGGCAGGGTTACAGGGAGTGAAAGTGAAAGAGAAAACTGAGAATAAAGAGGACTGAGGAAAGGACAAAAGATGAATGGGATTCAAGAAGACAGAAGATGGCGATTGACGTTGTATTTAAATTTTTGAAGATTCTATTTATCAGGGAAGCAAGAAAATGAAACGGAGTTCTACAGGTGAGAAGTGCGAGGAATGAAACTTTTGGAGTAGAAGTGGCGGTTTCATTTAGCTATTTCAACAGTAAAAGGGTGGGACCTAAATGCCAATCTAGTAGTACGCTTAAATTCATGTAGTCGGGGCACCAGGGCTAAAAAGGTGATCAGAATAGTTGAAAATATTCGAAAAACAGAAAGAAAATATTTGTAGAAAAGAAAGAGGAAAAGCACGTTAAGTCGGTGAGAATGTAACTGAAGTCAAAATGCCTTGTCAACATCGATTACATTACAAATCTTACTTTGGATTCTGTCAAGAGTCTCGAGATGTATAGCATGAGCAGCAAACTAGATATGGCAACAGTATTAAATGCACGCACAAATGGTAGATTTGTAAATGTGCAAGATGGATTCAGACGAGAAAGAAATTTTCCTGCATGACACAATAATCTAATTTTACTTGCTGTAGATGCAGCTATTGATTCGATGTAGTCGCTCCTGTACAGGTCAATAAAAAAGCCAAATGAAGCCAAGCAAGCGCAGTGTGTTGCCTTCCCCAGAAGTCTAAAACTTATTACCGTTGCTTGTCGCATGTCTGCAACATGTACGTAATTCTTAATAGGAATTCGTTCGTATTTTTTTTTTTACTTTTTTTTATAGGAGTAGATAGGCTTATCTATCGTCCGGTCCGTAATCATTCCATGTCTATTGAAAAGGAATAGGGGTTCATCTCTTGTTCTCTGTTCAGGGTATGGTTTATCAGTTCTCTTTCTTTCTTTTACTACAGATGCAGTGATTTAACTGTCTTAAATTTTTATTCTGTAATCCCATGTCACGCATGGGTAGGTGTCTCTGCATGTGTTTTCAGTGAGCAATCCTGAGGCCACATTATACTCTGTTCCCAGCCATGCACTGGCTAGTTTGTATTGCCATTGACGACAGATATCTCAAAACATATCTTATGAAAATCACAACAAAAAGAAAAACTAAACCAGCAAACAAAAAAGTACCTACCCACCTCGACCTTTCTTTCTTCAATATTCAGGATATCCGTTCCAACTTGAGCAATGTAGAATCTTTTCACTGGGAATTTTTACCATCCTAGATCCTTTTTAACTGGCAGTTGACATCATAACTAAGTTATAACTTAATATTAAATCCTTCGTATTTTATGAGATATTTTTTACAGATTAAGAGTAGATATATTTACCTATCGTCCGGCCCGCACTCCTTCAATCTCTATTGAAAAAGAGTAGAAGTTTATTCATTGTACACTTATCAGGATATGGTTTACAGGTTCTCTCTTTTTTCTTCCAGGGCCACTGTGATTTAACTGTCTTAACTATTTGGTGATCAGACTAACCATTGACCGTGAATTTCCATTATGAGGTTATCGGGTTGTCAGTTTGCTGGCTGCTGCTTCCTACTGTTAGTTGGGAGCCTGAACTCTTTGGTAGCGCTTAGACATTCTGATCAGATCGACAGTCGCATAATATCCGGGTCTTCTCACAAGACTACGAATGAGTCAACAGGAAGAAGCCGGCTCAATCCGCCCAGGGTGAATGCCGCATCAATACAATACAATATAATATCCGGGTATCTGTAATACCATGTCGCGCATGGGTAGATGTCTCTGCGTGTATTTCCGGTGTGCTAACCTGACGTCACATTATGCTAAGTTCTCAGCCTTGCCCTGGCTGGTTTGTATTGCCCTTAACGACAGATAGTGACAATTAAAGTGGTCTTTGTTCTCTCCCATTAAACTGAATTTCATGGGAAACACAACAAAAAGTAATACAACTAAACTACCAAAAAAAAAAAAATCCCTACTCCCCTGAACCTTACTTTCTTCAATATTCAGGATATCCGTTTCAAATTCTGCAGCGTAGAATCTTTTCTCTCGGAACGGTCACCAGATATCTTTGCCCTTTGTGATTTAATCAACTTAAATTCTTCCCTTGCTACCAATCAATTATTGGTCCCAGATTGTTTCCCTCTGTCAAAAGATTCAAGCAGTCACATGCATAGCTTTGGTGTCTACCTTCGGGATAATCTTCCAATAAACTTTGTTAGCTATCACTTTTTCTTTATCGGTCCCCTCCTCTGCAGTATATTAGTCATAACAGCTTGCAGTAGAAAAAAGGATCTCCGAATATCTTTGTCTTCGGTGACGTTTATGCTCACCATGACACTTGGCTGAAACTTTCTAATGGTACTGATGTTTCCGGTATTCAGACATTAAATTTTCCTACTGTCCAAACCCTTACTCAAATCGTGGACTTCCCTACTTGTTTCTCTAGCAAAACAGAGCAACAGGCTTCTTTACTTGATTTATTTCTCACCTCCACTCCTCGCTCTTGCCGAAATTCGCAACACTGTCCTCTAGAGAACTGGGACCACTCTGTGGCATCTATGGATATTTCGTTCCAATCATCCATTAAACAGAAGCACCATATCTATAAAACCTCTTTCTTTTACCAGCATGCTGATTTGGATTCTCTCCGTGATTTTCTTTGTGACACCCCTTGAACTGACATTTTAACCTTCCAATTGAAAATTGCACCACTGAGGTTTCTTCCTGGGTCAAAGCCGGAATGGACGTTTTCCTTCCTTGTCGGAAATACCAGGTGAAATTTTAATCTCCTCAATGGTTCACACCAGCATGCTTGGCCGCTATAGCACAAAGAAAACACTATTTTCGGCTGTACCAGCGTGACATCTCTCGTCAAAACTTGCACGTAAAAAATGTGAGAGAGTCCTCGAAAGAGTTTGGTCCCTGTTTGCACCGCAATAGCCCCCAGCAAGTTTGGCTCTCGTAATTACTAGTCTCTTTAATAGAGTATTAAATAATTCCAAGGTCTCTATTCCTTTTCTCTTAAATCGATTTGATGTATTATCATCCTCTGTTGATAAAGCTAAATATTTTGCCCGTAAATTCTCCTCAAACTCGTCTAGAGTATCTTTACCTAACTTCCCACTTAGAACTGAATCTCTTTTGGGTGATTTGCATATAACCCATTCCATGGTCTCTTCTATCATTTCTAGCCGAGAACCCCACAAAGCATGTGGAAGGGATGGTATCCCTGTAACTGTCATTAAGATTTGTGAGACTGTACTGGTCCCTGGTCTCCGTAAACTGTATAATAAATGCCTCGCTGCCTCCTGATTCACCGCCTGCTAGTAGTCATCGTCTGTTATTCAGTTTTTCTCGTGAACCGTCCGCCTCTTCCAGCTATCGGCTTATTAGCCTTCTGCCTCTTTATGGGAAACTCCAAGGGGCCTAAATCAATACTGAATTGGTTCAGCATCTCTTATCGCAGGGCCTTTTCTCAGACAATCAATATGGCTTTCGTTTCTTCTCGTCAACTACTGAATTGCTGAAGATGATTTTGGAAAGAGTCTATCAACCTCTAGTTAAAAACGGTGAAGCCCGTGCTGTATCATTTGACATCTCAAAAGCCTTTGACAGGGATTGACATACAGGTCTATTCCACATGCTGAAAAGTTACGGTGTCTTTTAAACTGATCCAGTCTTTGCTATCAAATCACGAAATGAAAGTTATACTGGACAGCCACTCGTTTGCATCCTTTCGTACTAACGCGGGTGTCTCCTAGGGCTCCTCCCTGGGCCTTAGTCCGTTTTTAATTCCCGATGACATCAACTCACAACTTGGCATATATGCTGACGACACAACCATTTACTCCTGCCTCGATAGTAAGGCTCATCAGTCTGACAAGATCAGAATGTTCAAAATGACCTCCAATTCGTCATTAACTGGGGCAAAAGATGGCTTCTTAATCTCAACGCCTCTAAATCTCCCCGCTCCCATTAACCATATGAGATTCATGGCTTTTGCTAATATCCAGGCAAGTGACTCGTTGCTCCTTCTTGGGCTAAGATTCTCAGCTGACATGTAGAAGAAAGACTATAATGAATCCATTGCTAGGTCAGCTGCCAAGAAACTTGGTTCACTGTACATATCTATAAATCTACCATTCGTCCATGCTTGGAATATTGCTGTCAGATATGGTTCGGTGCTCCTGCCATTTATCTTGAGTTCCTTGATAAGATCCAAAGAAGAATGAGCAATATTATTCGTCCTGATCTAGCGGCTCATCTTCAGCCATTTTCCCACCGCCGCAAGGTAGCCTCTCTGTGTCTTTTCTATAAAGACTTTCATGTCAATTGTTCGGCTCTTCGCTATTATATCTAGACTTCATGAATTTAAACGCAATACTATAATGGTGTCGAGATTTCATCAATTTACAGTTGAGCCGGCGAGATCTAGCCATATGTTTTATGCTAACAGTTTCTTTTCTCGCGGTTCTCGCTTGTGGAAATTTCTTCCGGCCCCATGTTTTCCAGAAAACTTCAATCTTCAAAAATTTAAATGCAATGTCAATCGCTATCTACTGTGATTACTCTTTTGTCTTTCTACTCATTAATAATGTTTCTGTTCCTAATTCTTTCCTATATTTGCTAATACCCATTAGCCTCTTGCGTATTAGTGTTTTTATTGGCTTGCTTACGGTGAAATAATTAAAAAAAATATATGGCTAAATTTAAATTAATTTCTCAATGGCATCATTTTTATAACAGCCTAATGTGAAGTTAATTATTATACATCTATTGAAAAATCTTGGACCCCAACTGAATATTTGGATATTGCCAAATTTATTACCTCCCTCCTTTTAAAGTAATCTCAACTAAGTATTCTACTGATCGAATTAAATGAAAATAATAAGGCAGCAAACTGATGAATACTGTTAAATATCCTAGCCTAATTATTTCTTTTTCAGTTGATCTTTCTCAGCTGATATACTGAACGGAAACTTGCGTCATGATTCTGAAGAATAAAGGCATTTCGGTTGCGTTTTATGTCCAGATCGGCGGAGGGCATTTTTTAACCCATTCAAATTTTTGACAATAAAAACAAATCATACAATAAATATTTACCATATTCCATTAACTACTTACATTCACTTACACACAAATACCCTTCGTAAATTCATGAATCCATCTCTATTCCTCTAGTTATGGGTTAAATACTACATGTTTTATCTGGAGAAATCATTGTTCATACAATATTCACTTGGAAAATAAAAGAATTTTCTCATAAACCTCAAAATATGTTTTGGCTTCAATAATCCACAAATAGTTGATAAGCCGTAACAAAAAGCTAATCAATCAATCCACAAACTGCTCAGCAAAACCTTATAAAGTTAAAACTTTAGTTGATAAGTCATGTAATTCTTTCGGTCAAAATGATATTGAATATAAAAAAATTTAAGCGTACCATTGGCTTCTGAGGTTCATATAATGATTTCCTAACAGAATCACTATATGTATCCGACGAATAGGCTTGGGTACTAGACTAAGACCTGAAACAGTTGCCTCGTATTTGTGGATACCTGTCTACTCGGGTGGGTAGCCAATCCCTATAGACAACACTTGATCTGGCGCATTTGTGTTTATTCAACACCCACAGAGCCCACCTGTGGTTAATACTGCAACTATGCTGAGCAGACCTTAGTTACGGTTTCTAAGAAAGAGCTTTTTATCTAGCGTGATCAACAATTTGAAGAAGACCAGCATGCTCAAGCCTTCGGCCACAATAACTTATGACTTCGTGCTAGCACAGC
>CAHIKZ030000635.1:392500-407500 GCA_903632075.3 Acanthosepion pharaonis
ATTCTTTGAAAAACTGGGAATTAGAGATTTTAAAAAATAATATTTATAAATAAGAAGTACATTGCCTATAAGAATGTCTCTAGTTTGAAAATGTTTACATCTACGCCGGCCGACCTAGCCACGTTAATTTTATTTCATCCTTTTTTTTACTTATATTCTTTCTTTGTTCTTTCTTCTTTTTTTCTTCTTTATTATGAACAGTATCAATGAAATGTATTTCGGTCAATATTTTGAAGCACTGAGATAAAACAATTAACTTTAGAAGTTAAGACTTAAAACGAAGAAATACAATAGATTTTTCTTGATATATATATATATATATATATATATATATATATATATATATATATATATATATATATATATATATATATATATATATATATACCAGTGGCGACTTTGGGGTGTCGAACTTAGCCCAAGTGAAGCAACATGCAAATATATCTATTATTTCAAAGCAATTTAAATCAAAGGAAAAAAATTCAGTGTAGATGTTATGCGTCCCGGGGACCCCCTTTGATCAAAATTCAATATACTTATACCCTATATAATGCAGTTTAAGGTCTATCTTCAAAACCCTAGGAGGTGTTCGATAACAAACAGACAGACAGACAGAGGCTACAACTTTATATATATATATATAGATTTAAAATCAGGTCCAAGGGACATAAGCAAACTGAGGTGGAAAAATCTTGGTAATTCAGAGTATATCTCGTGCCGCGAACTATTGAAGAAATCGTAAAAAAAAACAAAAACAGGTACAGATTTCAAACTAATTAACAGCACCAATATTTGAATAGAAACATTGAAATAAGTAATTTGTTTCCATTTTTAAAATCTGTGGTTTTATTTCATAACATTTAAATGTATACCTTTGAAAAAAATTTAAAATTTTGTCATAGTCTGCTGTGATATTTTCATTTGCTCCTCGGTGCGCCATTGCTTAAGAAGGTCGAGGAACACTGTTTTAAAGAAATTTCAAACTGACCCTTTTATTTAATCTATGGAGGTAATTCGATCTCGTTCCGATGTCTGTATCTAGAGATACCTTTTCTTGTTCTTTCTTTTTAGTACCGGTCCGTTTATTGATCGCCCTGTTTCCACTGAGTTAAATTGGTTATGCTAATTTCTTAGCACATCCAGGAAGGCCAGCTAATATTTATTTCTCCGAAGGTCTTATTGTGAACTCCGTAAGATCTTCCTTCCTGTTTACAATGGAAGAAGCATGACTTAGATAATGATAACTCCTCATCCCAGAAAATTAGACAGAACATTTCCAAACAATAATTCTTAGATTTTTAAATGTTGTAATTCCCACCCCTAGATCAATAAATTTACGAAAGATTCCTCAAGCGTTTTTTATTTCTTATTGCTACACACGTTATTTTAACATGATACATGTGTTTGAATGCACATCCTTATTTATTTACAAACAGTGAAACGTCTGCCGGCCTAGATCATCGAAAATATTGGGACTTAAGCTCAACACAGACTTCACGTGGAACTCGTACATACAATCCATCGCTAAAGCTACTGGAAAATAGTCAGTTCTTTAGACCACTCGAGTCAGTATCTGACCCGTCCTGATATCCTCTACCTTGACAAGGGCCGACAATTGGGTAACTGCTGACATATATCTGCAGCTCTGTCTCCATTTTCCAGTCTCGATAGAGTCCAAAAGCGTCTTTGCGTCCTTGTGGGTGATGAATTATTTTCCACCCTAGAGCCCCTTCCCCACAGACGAAACATATCAAGGCTACCGCTGTTCTCTATCTCTACTTCAATGGAAAGTGTTCAGATGGACTCTATTCCTTACTTCCACCAGTTCTAATCTTCAGTCCACGCACATTGTAGCTAACCCCTATCATTCTCTTCGTATTCCATTGGTAAGATGTATGTTCCACGAAACAGGATGAAAAAAAAGTTTTATTGAAGAAATAAAGACTTCCCAGCAGAAATCGAACATGCATTCCTTTTTCTTCTGAAAAAAAAACTACCTTTTAGCTAGAAAATTTCTATACAAAATTATTTCCTCAGCTAACTGCATTTTCAAAATAGACAGACTTAATATTTCTTACATTCATATTGTCTTGTACTTACCAACAATACCGTTCAGACCCCAGAGGTGGATGGTCCGTGCGGTGACATGCTCATAGGCTCCCATTGTTACTGTCCCAGTCTCCGAACTGAACCTGTAAAAATACAATAAAGAGATCAATGGAGGTGCGGGCAACCTAATGATTAATGATTTGAATAACTGAACCGGCAAAATGAGTTCAGCTTCCAGCGGAAGCATCTTTCATTCGACCGTAGTCGGGATCATCGAATCAATGCGAACGTTCCTTTCTTTAGCTGCATAATATGTGCTTCGCCAGGGGTACATACAATTTTAAATTCAGCGTTTCCTTCTCCCAGATTCGTTGTGACCCAAGGCAATAGAATCCAGTCTGTCCTACTATTTAACCATAGCTGGGAGGGAGAAGAAGTGATGGATTCATACCTTTCCCAACGTAAGTGGACTCGACTGGAATTCGTCCTCGTTTCTCCGATTCCCCATTCCGAACCACAATTCATTACCCCAACGTGCTTCCAACTTTTATTCCCTTCATATTAATGTATCTGGAAAAGGCAGGCAGACACTTCTCGCGTCATTTAGTGGCAAATAATAGGTCATTTGGAGGCTTGTAAAACACTCCATCTTTGCCATTCGACAACAGATCAGACAAAGAACTATTCCTTGCAGCTGGTAACATATAACCTAGTATAATCTGTTACGTGAAGAGGAGATGGACACTGCCAAGAAGCGCACATTACTTGGGAGATGCCATGAAGGGAAATTAAAAGGCATTCTGTCCTCACGATCTGATAGATTATCGGAAATTAACAAATGAGATTAATACGTTGGTATTGACCGAGGGAAAATGGTCTGCAACCCTATCTCATATAGAAGAGTTCGAATTTCACCGGAGTCTCAACTACTGTGGCCTTGTACCAGACTAAACTGAGATGATTAAATAACCTTTAAATCCATCTATCGTAGTACGGGAGATATAGCTTGATATATCAATTGAATCAATTTGCTGGTGATGTGAATTCTATTTTTACTTATGGAGAAGGGTTATTTTCGTGACCTTGTGCCAAACTGGACCAGGTGCATTAAATAACTACGGGATTCTGGTAGAGAATTATAATGAGCAAGCTAGTCCCGTTAAGCCACAGTGTAGTGCAGTCGTCTTTTGCGGGTACACTGATCACAGAGGTACCCTGATATTGAGCTTCTGCATAAAGCTAAAACAAAGTTAGCAAATATCTATAATTAGGATGAAATAATTATCTATTTCCAATCGGCTGCAGAGGTTTGTGTTCAGTCCCTGACAAAAGCGTTGATTTTCAAGGCAGACAAGCAGGTCCTGTTTACTTGAAGAACTCGTACCACACAAGAGGTTTCCCGCTTATTTTCACATCATTTACCATATGCCTACAATTTGTAAATATTGAGAGAGTCGTGTGTCTTCTACTCGTGCCAGTTGAAACTCAGGTAAATTTTTAACATTAATATTTTTCAATCTTCCTATCCTAGTTCCTTGTGGTTTAGCGTTATTATTCACTAAAATTCATATATATATATATATATATATATATATATATATATATATATATGTGTGTGTGTGTGTGTGTGTGTGTGTGAGTGTGTGTGTGTATGTGTGTGTTCGTGTGTGTGCGTGCGCGTGTGTATTTGTTTGTGTGTGTGTGTACGTGTATATATATATATATATATATATAACACCAAGTGAAAGTGTCCCGTAAGGATTAGCAAACTTTGAATGCTCCGAATATGTGACCTTGTGTCAAACTAAGCAAAAATTGATCTAAATCTTTATTATAAAGTCATTTATCTAAAAAGATTTTTCGTGCAGAGAGTTTGTTCCTCACTGGGTGTCCTCACTATTGTCTTATACCAGACTGAGCTTAGTAAATAATCTTTATAACGTTCCATATAAGAAGCCAGGTCCTCCACACTTAGAACACTGGCGCAACACACTCTTCCTATCCTCGTTTGGTTTTGTGTCGTACTCTGCTAAGATTAGTAAATACCAATAAATATAAGAAACTCCCTATATTTTAGAGTATATAGATTTCACTTTTCTTTTTTTTTGGTGTGTGTGTGTGTGTGTGTGTGTGTGTGTGTGTGCGCGCGCGCGCATATGTGTGCATGTTTGTATGTGTGTGTGCGTGCGCGTATGTGTGTATGTTTGTATGTGTGTGTCTGTTTGACTATTACTTTCAAGAAGATCAGAAAATAATGTACTGATTGTCTGACCAATTTCGGTTTTTGGTATTACATGGTTGTAGGAGCGATTTTTTTTAACTGATTTCACTCATAAAGATCACTATTGATTCTCTCTTATGACAGCTGTGGTATGATGCGAAGCGATGTCAGTTTATTGTGTCAATATGCGTACATACGGGCCAAGAAAAAAAACTGCCCAGTCTCCGCGACTATTGTCACGCTGGCCCCGAATCCAGCAATCCTCTCCAAAAGGAGAACATATACCACGTATTGATCCGAGCCAAAAGGTCGAGGGTGAAGTATTTTCATTATCAAAAATGTGTCTCAGATGATAAAAAAGAAGACTGTAAAAGCTCTTAAACAATATATAAAACGAATGCAAGAAGAAAAAACTAACCATGGAATATTAAAAGACAAAATGCATCGTCTTTAGCAAGAGAGACGACAAAACTGTGAGCTTCGAATTGATACATAAATTAAATATCTGCATACTGTACTAATAGGTGAAGGTAAATGTGACAAAAAATAGAGAAATATGACTTCCAGAAACTAAGCAAAGAATTAAGAGGGAAAAATGTTCATTAGAAACACAGAAAAGAATGCTGAACTGTTGTTTTATCTATCTTTCTCTATGGCAGTGAAGGCTGGAAGATTTTCTTGCAGTCGAATAAGATTGATTTGTTTGTTCAACGGCATATCAACACCGTATGGGTCATTTAATGCTGAAATTTAATTTTCTTGGTAGGTTTGAAGTAATAAAAATATGATATATGTTATTCTGCTTTCACAATTGAATACATGGTAGATGATACTCAGCTTCTGTGCATATACAGTAGCGGCCATAATATAAGGAACGGAAACAACAAAGACATAAATATGTGTATTACTTAAAAAGTAATGTATGGTTAGCAATGAAATTTTTACCGAATAAAGATTAGGGTGTAATGCATAAATATTATACAAAGTTACAAAAATTTACATAATAGTTTTTTTTTAAATAAAAATTAAATGGAACAAAGGAAATAAGCTACTGGACAAAAGTTAAAGAACGATCTTGTTAATACTTGATTGTGATGTCTTTGTTGTTTCCGTTCCTTATATTATGGCCGCTTCTGTATGGACATAATTACCAGAGGCGGTGATATGTGTGTTTTATGTTGTAATTTTGTTGAAGTTATATTTTGGAATACAGTTTGATATCTTTTTAAAAAAAATTGTATGGCTTAATGCCATGAAAGAGTTTTTTTATGTTGGTTGTTTGGATGATTTTGTTTAGCAACATATCAACCTCTAAAAGTTATTTAATACCGAAATCTAAATATTTTGAACACAATTTTATGGTTTCATCTAAATATATTTTGAACGTAAGTGTATGTTTTCAACTACAGATAAAATGCATTGTTGATCATTTTTCTATAAAATGTATTGCTGGTCATTTTGCTTTAATTATATCGGTAATTTTACTATAAATTTGTAATTTTACTAAATAAAAATATATTCCTGATATTTTTACTATAAAAAAATACTTTTTTTATACTTTCATAGTGTTTTGTTTTTGAGTTTACTATTTGCCTATCGCTGGGAAACTTAACAGGTGCTACCGTGTCAGGACAAACTGGATACAACAGCAATTAAGGGGTGATCAGAGGCTTATGCTCTCAGGAGAACTTCGAAAATTTCACACTCCCAGGATATATCAAAGGAAAGAGCGACAGGAAATAATAGCGAGTAACCTACCTAATCAGACTGGGTGAATGGATTTGTGCGGTGACAAATAGGGGTGGTAAAGAATCATAAAGTTACTTTTCATTAAGCATGTTTCAGCGAGGCAATTCTGAGAGAACTGGAAATCCTCCCGGGATTTAGTATTGGCAGCCACAACCTTAACAACATAAGATTCGTAGATGACACAGTACTGGTAACGGACACGGAAAAAATCTCCTACAGAAGGTAGAGACAGAGAGTGAGAAGAAGGAACTAAACATAAACTACAAGAAGACAGAACGAATGGTCATCAGTAACAGGAAGAGCCTGAATTGCGATTTGCAGGTCGGGAACAGGCGGAAGTTTAAATATCTAGGAAGCATCTTGACAGAGGACGGTAAGTACGACACTGAGATCCATAGACGTATTGGGATGGTCAAGGACGCATTCCAAAAGCTGGGCAGAGTACTGCGATACAGGACGATTTCTTTGGTAACAAAGAAAAGAATACTGAGCTGTTACGTAACATCTATCCTTCTTGCGGCAGCGAATGCTGGACAGTTTCCTCAGAGAGGAAGAAGAGACTCGAGGCGACGGAGATGTGGTTTTACAGAAGTATGTTGAGGATTTCGTGGACTGGGCGTGTGAGCAACGATGAGGTCGTGTGGAGGATGCAGACAAAAAGGAGTCTCAGGCTTAATATCAGGAAAAGGCAGCTCTAGTTTCTGAGACACGTATTGAGGGCTGAAAAGTCTGATACTCACGGGTTGAATATAGGAAAAAGAGACAAGGAAAAGCAACGTGTGGCATACCTGGCGAGCTTAAGCAAGTGGATGACAGAACGTGGTCTTGGGGAGGAAGCAAAGGAAAGGAACTTTCTGAGAGATGCAAGGCATAGAGGGAGGTGAAGAGCCATGATTGCCTACGTCCTAAAAGGACATGGCACATAAAAAGAAAGAACTCTAAGTAAGGCGAGAATACCACTAGCAGGCAGGGGATTACTGGAAGTGAAAGTAAAAGAGAAGACTGAGGATAGGGAGGATTGAGAAAAGGACAAAAGAAAAATGGGATTCAAGAAGACAGAAGTTGGCAATTGATGTTGCATTTAAAATTTTGAAGATTGTAATTGTTAATGAAGCAAGTTATTTAATATCTTCATCATGGATTAAATTACGCAAAATATTACAAATACTTTATGCGAATTTTTAGTGTGAAAAAACGATATTATAGGTAGTAATTATAAAAACGCGTAAGACAAAAACACAATGGGTTTGAAGAAATATGGATAATCCTTCTAGATAGGTATTATCCAGAATATTATTGATACATAACAGGCATTGGACATAAGGAAGGTGGAAAAGAGGAATTAAAGAAAAGCATAAATCAATAATTTCATTCACAATGAAAATAACATGTCACTAAAATTTCGGAAGGCAAAATAAAAAATGGACTAATACTTACCACCGTTGCCTTTGTTTAAAATCATTTCTCACCAATCATTACAAGCTAATAAACGGGACAGATTTACAGGGAGTGAAAGAGAAAGAGAAGACTGACTAAGAAGGATTGAAGAAAGGACAAAGGATGAATGGGATTCAAGAAGATGACTGTTGATGTTGCATTTAAATTTTTGAAGATTGCAGTTATCAGAGTAAACGGAAGGAAGTGTCACAGGTGGGAAGTGCAAGAAAAGAAACTTTAGAAGTATCGGTTGCATTTTTCTATTTCAACAATAAAAGGGTGGAACCTAAATGCCAATCTAGCAGTACAATTAATTTCATGTAGCCGCGGCACCAGGGAAAAAGCTCGTCAAAGCAGTTGCCATGAAAATATTTGTAGAAAAGACAGAGGAAAGCTACGTCATGTCGGTAAGAATAACAAGAGATAGGAAGCTGTGGAAAGTCATGATCACCCACGTCTTGAAAGGATACAACACATAAAAGAAGGTATTGTGAATAATCGACTGTGTCAAAAGTGAGTATTGTTAAATTATGTCAAAACATTTTTAAATGTTCGCTGTGTTAACAGCATTCAAAATACAATAAAAATCTTTTTCTCAATAAAGTTAAAACTTATCGCTCCTAATGCCATCTAGATGACAAAAACAGAATTAATTTTTGAGGCTACTCAGTAGTAACTTACTTCTTGCCAATATAACGATCATCACACTTGTCTTCTTCGCGGTAGTCAGTTAGATATCGACGGAATTCCCATGTGTATTTATCCTTAGACCCGTCCGTACTGTTAAGCCTGAACATCATGGTCACTCCATTGCCCTCACCAGGTTCTGTAAAAATGACCTCTCCCCGCACGCTCTCCATGTCAAAGGTCGCCATGAGGTAAGGTTCATGTTGGGCTCCAGCTGAATGAACTGCAAAATAAAAAGATTGAAACATAAAAAATTTGGAGCTGTATGATTAAGTATTTATTCCGTATATTTTCAATTTAGTTTATTTGATTTAGCTTTTTTACGTCTTATCAACCCATTCTGGGTTACTTAAAACTGAAACATATTTTGGATTTTAAGCATATTTTTGAGTAAATACTACATTAACATATTTTCTTTTGAGAATAACACTTATTTTTCTAGATATAAGTGGGCTTATGTTTACATCACGTTGAAACACGAGTTCTCGTACGATTACCGAAATTAAGCAACGTCGAATCTACTCAGCGCGCGTAGATGGATGACTGCTTGGGAATACCATGCTCTGTAGGCTTGGATGTGCAGTTGGTGTAATGAATAACGGCTCGGAATTGGAAATCGAACGGTCGAGTTCCAATTCAAGCCAGGTTCCTTATATTCACTTGCGCTTAAATAGCCTTTGGGAAAGTTATGAATCCCCCTCTTCTCCTCCAGCTATGTATTAATTAGTAGGACTTGCATCAGTAACTCCTTATTATCTCCAAATATCTTTTCTGACTTTAAATAACCTGCAGATAGTTGATTATCCGTCAAACAAAATAAATCAATCAATCTAGATAAAAGTCCTACTATTTAATCCATAGCTGCGAGTAAGAGTGTAAAACTAGAGAAAATAGCTTACGTCCAGAACGAAAATGCATTCGGGCGTGTCTCGCATATAAAGTATCCAAAAAAAGAAATAGCAGTTTCACAGGTCATACATTTAAAACAGACACATCTCGGCGTCGGATAAACTCTCGCGAGAATCTCTTTTAACAGTCAATAAAAAGGGTATAAATAGGCGACAGAGAGACGAAGTGTGACTGAAAACAAGAGACACGTGATTTGGTCATTGTTGGTTGACTTTTTTTTGGTTTAAGTTCGTACCGCTGCTCTGTTGGTTGAAGGAAACTGATTACGGGAATTGTTTAGAAGCCACACGAAACTGACTACAAGAGGCAACTACAAAAATACAGATTCATACCTTTCCCAAAGGTATTTGTGAACAAGTGAATGCAACTGATCCGACTGGAATACGAACCTGATACACCGATTTCGCAATCCGAGACGTTATCCATTACACAATCTTTCTCACCCAGGTGCTTGCTAAGGAACATGTGTAGGCTGAGTTTCATCTGGAATAAGGCTGCATCTGTTTATAACTTTGAAATGTCCTTACTATTCCAAGTATTGTTTGGATAAATGAATCTCTGTTCGTAAACTTGATTTTAACATATTCCGGCCAATCCACTCTCACCTGCTTAACCGACAATAGATCTGTTCGCTGAACAGGTACGTCTATCAAAAACAACAGTCTTCTGTCTTCACTATATGACCTTTCCACTGCAGCTTTGTCTTTTGTAACATAGCTCAAATACTTATGTTACTGTCTTCACGATTAGTGTTTGCGATTAAGTTACTCCAGTGCATACTGTTTTAACATAACAGTATATATTGCACACAAAACTGAATAAATGTAAAACCACAAACTGTGTACGACTACATTGATGAACATGAAAGTATATGTATGCAAATAAAGTTTTTAAGACATTTTTTGTTTATACGTTCTTTTTATAGATACAAATACTTAAGTAACTGCTCTGTTTATAATAAACAGTATTAACGACATTTACCGGCCTGATTGTCCGAGAAATTTCCACAGAAAATATGTGTCCTCCGACAGTAATCAAATCAGTATCCTACAAGGAACCGTAATATAGCCAGACGTGCTTTACCGATATAGCCACAGAGGAGCGTTTCGGTTAGCAATGTCGATTTTACTGTTTTTAAACTACAATTCTCCATGATTTTCTCTTGTACATTCATATCTGCTCAATGCGTATCCAAATGTAAACAAATGACTTCTCACTTTATGAAAGTCCGACAATTTTTGTTAAGACATATGTTTATACGTTCTTTTTATTGATACAAATATTTAAGCAAATGCTCTGTTTATAACAAACAGTATTAATGACATTTACCGGCCTGAATGCCCGAGAAATTTTCATTTTACTTAAATATCTGTATCAATAAAAAGAACGTATGTACATAAAAAATAAAGTTTTATTTATTTACACAAATACAAAATGCCAGTATCCTAGCTAATCTTCATACAGTTGCATAAGTTTCAATTAAATCTATCATATTCCCCATTCGAGTACATGAATTGCCTGAATTTGCATTGACCGGAAAAATAAACAATTGATACGATTTACTTAATACTGACCCCAAAATGCAAGACTAGTGATATTAGCAATTTGAATATGCAAAAGAAGAGCAGTAAAGGGTTCACTTTAAGCGAAAACATAAAAATTCCCGGCTCAATAAATATTGAAAAAACTTGTTGATATGATCTACGTTAAGAATGAATCTTTTATTTGGCAGATAAATTTTATTACAGTATCTATCTATCTATCTATCTATCTATCTATCTATATATATATATATATATATATATATATATATATATATATATATATATGTTAAGAAATGGACGAGGTCCGACAATTTATTTATTAAAGACATTTTTATTTATGTTTAACGTTGTTATTTTTATAGATACAAGTATTTAAGCAAATGCTCTGTTTATGATAAACAGTATTAAATAACATTTACCGGCCTGAATGTCCGAGAAATTTTCATAGAAAATATTCGTTCATAGACAGGATTCGAACCTGCATTTGCTTAAATACTTGTATCTATAAAAATAACAACGTTAAACATAAATAAAAATGTCTTTAATAAAATATATATATATATATATATATATGTATATAGCGTATTATATATATAAAATATATATATATATATATATATATATATATATATATATAAATAAAATAGGCCACATATATAGATATTTACGTTTGTTTTGTGTGTAAAAATTGAGGTGCAGTGTACAAAATAACGATGCTAACTTGGTCTCCGTGACGCGTACTATCGAAGAAGTTTCTTATATATAATACGCCGCATATATGTTAATTTTATAAATTCATTTTACATTTTGAAAATTATAATTAAAAAAAGTGGGGACAAAACGTAAATTAATTTTAAAAAATCTGCTCTTAGTAGAACGAGAAATAAGCAGACTTTGAAATTAAACCTTCAATCCACGGACTGTCGTGTATTACTCAGGATTTCCAAAGTTTACACAAAACATATTGTGATTTGGAAACTTTTGCAGTAAACATAATTTGGGTTGTAAATATGTAGCCTTTATGAGGATATATATGGATATATATATATATATATATATATATATATATATATATATTTCCTTGGATGTTTGTAAATTGTACACATATATATATATATATATATATATATATATATATATATATATATATATATATATATATATATATATATATTTCCTTGGATGTTTGTAAATTGTACACACTTCAGTTATTAACTTTAACAACGAATTATTTTAAATTAAAAAATTGTACTAAGATTAAAAGAAAATTACTTTGAATATAATACATTTTGCTTACAATACATTCGTTCTTGCCGTCAATTTTGACGTCAAGGGTACACTAGTATTGTTATAATGATCATATTATATTACTAGCTAGGGTTATTAATCTCGTGTAACTAATTTATAAATCAGACATTATCATATGTGTAAAAAAATGAACAAAAATTGTTGTACTAAAAATATCTCTGAATATACAGATGAAATATTATTTGCCTAAAATCCAGGATATGATACGATAAAAACACATTACAAATTATTCATGTATAATACGAATTTTTACAGATGCTATTAATCTAAAAGTTAGAGGTAAGTATTATAGACGAGAACATAATATTAATTTCTTCCGGTTGCAAGCTTCATCACATTCGGTATGACATGACCAAAGGTAATTTAAACAAATAAAAGCGTAAGAAACAACACAAATCACGAAACAAACACTGCATTTTTTTTATCTATATTTCTGAGATGTGGTATTATGTAAACTATTTACATTATTCGGACTATTGTCCTCATTCATTAAACATGGCACGTGGAACTATAACAGTTTACCCCAGTGAGAGAAATAAAGGGTTCAGTTCGACATACCAACCACCTGAAGAAAGCCGGAGCGTACAGCGACCGAAACGTTGTAATAAATATGGCAACAAAGATGACGACAGCAGTCCGAATAATGTAAATAGTGCATTTTTTTAAAAATTATTCTAGGAAGGAATTAAGAAAATTTTGGTCCGTTTTACGTGTCAAAAGTCGACGTCATTGTTATCAGCATAGGTGATGACTTCACCATCTTCCAGGGAGTATTATTGACCTTTAGTTTGAATTGTTTCACCCCAAGCAAGGTAATAAAGCCATGCCTCTTCCGGGTGTCTCAGTTATTTCCCTTTAACTCAACTCTCCAAGTTTTGGTTCACCACTGCAGTAGACTGGTATCGAACTCACAACTCTTTGGGGTCTAGTCATTGAATTTAACCAGTCTTTATCCACTTGGCAACGTGTCCTTGAGATAAAGACGTTGGTTAGATCCAGTGACTAGATCCAAAGAGTTTTCAGTTCAATACCAGTTCACAGCAGTGGTGAAACAAAACTTGACAAGTTGAGTTAAAGGGAAATAACTGAGACAACTGGCAGAGGCATGTCACGTGGAACTAGAACAATCTACTCCGGTGGACGAAATAAAGGGTTCGGTTCGAAATCACTTGAAGAAGGCCATGAATATGCCAATGAAGATGAGGATAACACGACCGAATAATGTGAATAATACAAGTTTGTCAAAGATATCGGGATATGTAAGCCGGATCACTAGACGAGATATGGCAGCAATATTAAATCCAGAGACAGATGTTAAATTTATAAACGTGCAAGAAAGATTTTGGTGAGTTGAATTGTCTAACACGATACAGTGAACCAACTTTCCTAGCAGCAGACCTACCAATTGATTCAATGTAATCACTCAACTTCATGTCATTAGAAAATGTGAGTCTAAAAGGGTGAAAAGAGTTGATTTTCTGGAAATTAGCATCAGTCATGCCGATGGAAGGCAAGAATAATTCTTTATGATGACTAACAAAGATGCAATGACTTTGATGACTTTGCCACAATGAAGTATTATTAATGCGCACAACTTTTTTTACGTGGTGCCAAACAATAGCCATCATCTACTTGTGTGTTTATAATTTTGTTTATCTCCGTGTGAGCTAGTTTCCTAAAAGCTTGTTTCATTTTTGTGTGAATATATTTGTGCCTTTGTTCGAAATATTGTTATTGTTATTTCAAAACACAATATCAGCATGTATATAAATTCTTGTTTTTAGTCAATATGGACCGGATAAAAAGATGAACAAATATTAATGGAGATTAAATTAACCGTAATTCCCCATGTGTAATACGGATTTTTTTCTAAAAAAATAATAAACAATATTAGGGTTGCATATTATGCACAGCTACAAAAACTCTTTAAAGAATTGCCGTTTCATAGGTCAATTTCAGTTGCGCAATGACTCCCCACCACAAACATACGACAATTTGAGTCTAACATTCGGCGATTGCGACCTAACAATACTTACAAATGTAAAATAAAATAAGAATTGTCATAAAATTAAATTTGAATAATACTAATCTATGTTTAAAACATTTTTAATAAACGCTGACTGTCGGAAACGCTGGCTGTAATGAAATTGATGTACAATTTATTGGGCTTGATTACCAAACAAGGGGTGCGTATTATGCGTGATTAGAAGCATTTTTCCACACTTTCAGTACAATTCTGTGGTGCGTATTATAGATAAATGCGGTGAATTACGGTACTGCTACAATTTCGAAAATGTCAGTGCATATTGTACGCTGGACATGACTTTCTTCCAGAATTTCCTCACCGAAATTTAAGAGTGCGTATTATAGATGAATACGCATTATACATAAATGACTGCGAAAATAAGGTAATACAAATATGTGCAACTCAAATTTTTACATTTGTTGTAATTTCTTCCTTAAATCACAGTGCAACTTCTCTTTTTATGTGCCGTGTCGCTTCAGGAGGTGGAAGATCATGGTTCTTCACAACATTCTATTCTTTGTAGTTAGTCTTCTAACTATCCGTTCAAGTACGTTTTCTGACATGTATTTAACACAAACTTGTTAGGCAGGATACTCGATGTTTCATTCTGTCACTTTTGCCTTTCATATGTCTTATGAATATCAAACTCTCCAAGTCGTCTTTCCTCATTATGTGTCCCAGAATGTTTGATAGACTCTTTGTAATCCTAAGTCCTAATATCCTTTTCGTTTCCATTTTTTTTACAACCTTCTCAATGTTCACGTGTTGCATCTATATTATTCTCAGTAGCCTTTTGTAGAACAACATCTTTATTACCTCAAGTTCATCTTTGTATAAATTGTCAAGCATTGACCCCCACATGGGATTAAGGATATTTCATAGCACTTCAGTACACGTTTCTTTGTTTGGCATCTCGTCTGCAGTCGCTCTCTCACAGACGCGCCGTCGCCTCTCTCTGTCTTTTTTACAAATACTTTCATGGTAATTGCTCCGATGAGCTGCTTTCGCTGGTTCCCAGGCTTCATGAATTCAAGTGTCCTACGAAGCTGCCATCCCGCTCTCACACTTTC